>JAABOM020063177.1:0-43365 GCA_011800125.2 Solanum clarkiae | reverse complement strand
TTAACAGAAGTAGACCAATTTTTGTAATTGGTTGAACCAATAAGCTTCGCAGCAGTAATGGACGGAGTAGTAGTAGAAATGACGCTTTGAGTAACATTGACCGGTGAGGGACCCTTTGAACCTCCAGAAGATAGATCTGCCATTGGGAAGGTTGCAAATAGGAGAATTCACACAACAATCAGGACAAATCCGAGACCAGGAGAAAAGATGGCTCAAGAAGCTGGTGGACATGTCGGAACAGTGGCGGAAGTGCAGGAAAGACATCACGAAACAGCAAGGTGAGAACAAATCCAGAACCGCATGGAAGGAGCGAGTCGTTCTGGGCTGACGACAGCGAAAAACAGTGGCGGAAAGTGTGTCACGCACCGATGCGTGAGAGAGAGGCCGAGAAGAAAAGATGGATCTGACGGAGATTGGCTATGTAGAACGGATCACCGTTGGACAGGAGAGGTCGCCTGAAAGAGGCGATCCAGATCTAGGTATTTTTGGCCGGAAAGCTCGCCGGAAAAATTTTTCGGCGACGGCGTACGGCCTCCGGCGCGGCGGCGACGGCGGCAGATGGTGCTGGCTCTGATACCAACTTAAATTAGAGATATAATTTATGAATTGTGTGTGTATTATTACTCACACAAAGAATACATTGATATATATATATATACATACATATTACATATGGACCTGGGCCTTCTACATAAAAGGACTAATAAAGCTAACTACATTCTAACTACATTCTAACAACTACAATCCTAAAATCTCCGAATTTCCTTTCTGTCCAGTATCCTACTCACAAAGCTATCCATAGGGCAGAGGATACTCTATAGGCCCTCACCTAGTCCATGGGTTACCCCACACTTGGAAACTTTTTTTCCCGTTCCTGAAGTTCTATGTTTAAGAGCTAAACCTATGGGTCGTATGTCATCTTACGAGCCGTAAGTGGTCCCGTAAACTAGACTTCAGGTCACTTTTCAGGCCAATTTTACTATACTCAGGCTCTTAAATTGGGGGTCATTACAATGATCCTCTAGCCTACCAAATGGATGATGTAGAGATTGAAACCCTTATCACTGTGTCTAATCAAGCTAGGAAAGGTGTCATGGCTCCTCTTAGTATGGCTACCCAAACTTCTAGAGTGAGGAATTTTGCAAGAATAAACCCTCTCGAGTACAATGACCGTAAAGTGGATGAAGATCCATAAAAGTTCATTTATGAGGTGTCAAAGGTAGTTGCAATCATGGGAGTGTTATCATAATAGAAGGCGGAGTTGGCAACCTACCAACTCAAAGGGGTTTCTCAAGGGTGTTAAACTCAATAAAAGGCTAAAAGAGTTGATGAGGGCCCTATCAGTCGGGAGGACTTCGAAGTTGCATTTGTTGACCACTTCCTTCCACTTCAATTAAGGGGTAAAAATGATAGAGTTTATCACCATAAAGTAAGGGATATAGTTTGAGGAAATATACCCTCAAATTTATAAATTTGTATAAAAATGCACCTTCCTTTGTAGCCAATTCCCATGCCTAGTGATACGCCCAAAGCACTCTCCTATTTTGAAAGAGTAAGCAGTCGTTGTTAATACATACCCTACTAAAAGGTTTCCTAGTCGATCCCACAAGTATTGGAATTGTTCAATTCAAACTTTAAAGTTATTACTTCAACCAGTTTACTGTAATTATTACATATTTGATTTGAATTAAACTAAAGTATTACTAATTACATGTTCTAACAATTAAACTATAACTAATGGATGAGAATATATCGGAGATATGTGTAATTGAATATATATCCAAAGAATGTCTCTTAAATATTAAATCGAATGATTAATTTGCTTGTGGGTAGGCTAGAAATCTAGTAACAAAAACTACCATCAAGTCAATTCAGTGTATCGATGTTAAAATCAATTAAGACTTCACATGCAATTCACATAAGAGCTCAAGGAACCCATGCAAATTAATAGCTAAATGATCAAAAACCTTAGTCGATTGAAATCTATTACAGAATTCAACACCAAATGCGATACCCAAGACATTGCACAATCCTTCCACTTCAAATACTCATTTTCATATAATATTCAAAGATCTTAAAATAAATATAAGTTTGCAACCAAAGATTTACAATTATAACTAAAGCGAAATGCAAATCCATATCAAATTAGCACATAATATTGAATTAAATCAAAGACTCATGACATGAAACTAACATCCAACTACATAGCATATCCCCAACATAGGATCTTTTTGCCAATCATGTTCAAAGTAGAAATAGAGTTACAACAAGATTATCCATGACTTTGAAATTCTAAATCTAGAAGAATTTTGGTGTAGAATCCTGCTTCCTTCCTTCCTTTAATACTTTACCTTAAAGCCAAGTATAGAACTCTTTGTTCTCACAACCTAGTATTCTGTGAAAAGTGTACTCTCACTGAGTGTAGAAGTGTCCTTTAGAAAATCTTCAGTTTTGCCTCTTATATCTCAAACAAAAATACCCTTCAATTTACCATGATGCACAATTCGGCAGTCAAAATAGAGGTCGCCGAACACATTAACGTTCCGCCCAATGTGCACCAGACCACCTTTTTGAACTAACTTTAAGCCTCTTGGAGTCTGTAACTTTAGACAATGGTCTTGTTCATTGCCTAGCAACTTCGGCGATCCACCGAGTTGTGACATGCATCGCTAACTTGAATGTTAAAGTTCAACTTCTCTACTGCCAGGTTCTATAACCTTAGGCGAGGACACTTTTCATCGCCGAACAACTTCGGCGATTCGCTGAATTGCACATTCAGTCTTCCTTATACACCTCACACTTGATGTCAAGCTCTATAACTTTAGGCGGTCTTCAAGCCCATTCAACATACCACCGAACATGTCGGCGACGAGCAATTTTCACCGCCTTTTCTTTTGCTACTTTTGATTTGATTTGCTCTTATTTGACCCTTCATGCATCTTATTCCTTATTCCTAGCATCAAATATACATTTAGGTCAATATTCTATGCAAAACAACACATTGAGGATGAAACACCCCAAAAAATAAGTGCTCTAAAATGTGCCTCAAAAATGTCCATAATTCTAATTTTCATATATCTCAAAATCTATGCATGATATCAAAAATCCGACTTCATATTCGTGATCGGGGGGCAAAATTGAGTGGGAGATGGGTATAACCGCGATTATAGAGTAACCGTAGAAAAATTTCATTTTCCAAAAAAATGTTTATTAGTGTCGATCATGCCCTAGGCACGACGCGCCAGGGCGTAGAGATGTCTATTTTGTTGCCAGTTTCATTGTTTTGGCCTAAGGCTTTAGTGCCTTGGTCCTAAGCTCTTCTATGCATAAAAACACATATATTTAGTCATTTTTCAACTCTATATCACCCAAGACACTCCCAAAACCCTCTCTAACACTTTGCCAAATATTTCATCCAAATTCAAGTATCCCAAACTCATTTTTGAATCTCAAGAACTTTATTCAAGCTTCAAGCTCTCATTCAAATCTACATCAAGGAAATCCCCAATGTTGAGGTATGTGGGTTTCAACCATAGGGTCCTTTATCCCATGGTGCCCAACCTTTCTTTTTATGTAAATTACATGTTTTCAAGTTGGATTATCTATGGGTATCTCTTATTATGAAAGTTGATTATAAACTATGTTGGGGTTTCATAAAATGTTTAATGTTTATGCATGTTTTGAGCTATGAATCTATGATCCATTATGAGATTTGATGTGAGGTTTCAATCTATCTTGCATGAGGGTTTTACTATATGTTGGCGGGTTGATTTACCTTGAGTTTTCTCACATGATTTCACTCTTGAATTGCATGATTTTGAGCTAGCATTACACACCCGCCAAGTGTTTGATAAAATGTCCAGCTAAGGATTCTTGAGTATTGGTGATCTATTGTATGACATATGACTCAATTGACTTTATGATGATGAAGGGATTGTATGTATGTATTAATTTCATGAAAGTATATATAGTGTTGCAAGTTTACCACTCTATGATGAGGGTTGATATGCCAATCTACCTTGTTGAGAGGTATATACCTTGACCATTATGATAGGGGGTGGTATGCCCATCTACCTTGTTGAGGGTTATGTACCTTGACCACTATGATGGAGTACTACTACAAAAGGGTCCTTTTAGCGACATTACTTTGTGGCAATAAACTTAATGCCACTAATGTATACACATGAGGTAAAATACTAACGACCAATGTGTAATAGCCAGTATTAAGTGTATTTTTAGTGGCAATTTAAAAGAATTGCCACAAAATACCTCTTTAATTTGAAAAATAAAGTATAATGACCTGATGTGGGAACAATAATGCTTTTGGTTTAAAAGAAAATCTGAAAAATAAAGTTCCCACCAAAAAGAAAATTGTGCCGCCTCTAAATTTTGGGTTTTCCCACTCTAGATCAAATAAAGAATTATTAACCTAAAATCTTTCCCATGTTCATAAGGAAACCATTCCTTAAAAGATCACTCATGCATACAAGGAGTCACAATAACCTAGTTTATCAGAACAACAAGTCGAGCAGCATACAGGTGCGGCAACATCGATCAGAACAATAAAGTTTTCAGGTATGTACTTCATGCATCTTCATTACTCTATTGCTATGTGTTCTAATTTCTTCTTTGATAAACTGTTCTGTAGCTACGTGTTCCAGTATCTTTATTGATTTAGTGCTCTGCTGCAACGTGTTCTAGTATGTTCTTAGATTCACTACTCTGTTGCTATGTTTTCCAGTATCTTCTTTGATTTATAAACCTTCACTAAAAATTTACCCCTGTAATTATTTTGTATCATGTTCATTGATTAGTTTTAGGCATTAATTAGGAAAAAAATAATAAATATCTTGATAAACTAATCAGTATTTAGGCATCAGTGGTGATTTTCAAGTGATTTCATATCTGTAAAAGTGATTTCTCTGTGTTTCTGATCTCTAACTACTATATATTTTTTGTGTTTCTGATCTCTGACTACTAATTAATTAAATGGCTTTTAAAAGTGATTTTTCTGTGTTTCTGATCTCTGAAAACATATATAAAGTGCATCTCTATTATATTAAGGAACATCCCTGTTAGTTAAGATGCGTGATTATTAATACATTAAGATGTTCTATTAATATATCTATAACTTATGATTGCTTAGAAGTTCTAGTGTGAATACGATCACTAGTGTAGGAAAATAATTGTTTCATTTTTTATATGACATCTGATCTCTTGTTTAAAAGATTCAAGAATAACAATTACATAGACACTCTGTTAACTGGTACTCTGTTTGTGTTAATACATAGAATATCTGTTAATACAATAGGACCTTTATGAATGTTTTTTTAATCCGAGTCATAATATCTATCTTATTGAGAAGTTACACCATTGATGTTTCAGAATTACTAGTCTGATAAGTCCTGATTATTTTGTTCATATACTTTTTTGAAAGTTTGAACCTTAAATGGATTTTCTATTCAAGTTAAGGTTAAGGGATCAGATTCCAAACTAGATTTTGTTGGAAATTTGTGGTTAAATGTATGATCTGATGGGATTTTGTGCTTAAAATTTTTTGTGTCGATGTTATATTAAGGAACATTTATCTTACATCAAGATGCGTACCTACTAATACATTAAGTATCTAATGAGAAGACTACTCTCGATACAAAGAAACTAGGAAAGCATAAATAAGGGAAACTCCCTTTACAAGCAAAGAAAAACAATACAAAGAAAAAGAACCTAATCTTCTAACAGCCCAAACCTAACCAAGAAATAGTCTAAGAAGGGATTTCCAAATAACATTAGAATCATCGGGGAGGTTTTCTAATCGTCTTGAGTTTCCTTCTTCTAAAAGTAGCACTCTCAATTTTATCAATGGCCAAATATGCTCTAGCTTCAAGTATGGCTAAAAAAATAAAGTTGAATGACATTGTACGTATGACTGTGTTTGGTAAGTGCATCAGCAGTAACATTGGTTTCTCTGAAACAGTGGTTACATCTGAACACTTGGAATTGGCTGATGATGAGTTGAAGTCTGTCCAATAGAATCAGCTTCTAAAATTAGCTTTGTGTGATCAAAATGGATATACCATAGCTTGTTCAGCTAAAGTAATTGATGTCCTCATCTACTTCTCAAAGGAGTTTGGTCCTCTCGTCTTTCCAATGCCAACCACTGTAAGCAAATATTATCAGCATCCCATAGGAAACAAATTTCAAATGTCTAAAGGAGAGGTTTTAAATGTTCCCTAGTAAAGATAAAACTATAGATTAGAGGTCAATACAACAGTAACTAATAGACTTGTTTATGGGAAAAGCAAATAGAAAATAAATTTGAGAATATACAATATAGACCAAAGATTAGAACTTTATGTAAGTATTTTCTCTCTATATTCTTGGAACACATAGCTGCTCACTGTAGAAAGTCATATGTATGTCCAAAACTCCTTGTCATTGCAAACCTTCACTATTTTTCAATTCCTATGACCACTAAATTCTTAGGGGTCGTTTGGTGTGATGTGACATGTATCTTGTGAAATAGTTGAGATGGATATAAGCTAGCCTGACACCATAGAACTATAGATTAGAGGTCAATACAACAGTAACTAATAGACTTCTTTATGGGAAAAAACAAATAAAAAATAAATTTGAGAATATACAATATAGACCAAAGATTAGAACTTTATGTAAGTATTTTCTCTCTATGTTCTTGGAACACATAGCTGCTCACTGTAGAAAGTCGTATGTATGTCCAAAACTCCTTGTCATTGCAAACCTTCACTATTTTTCAATTCCTACGACCACTAAATTCTTAGGGGTCGTTTGGTGTGATGTGACATGTATCTTGTGAAATAGTTGAGATGCATATAAGCTATCCTGACACTATGGTTATCTAAAATAAGTGTGTTGTCATCATATTCTATCTAATTTCTTAGCAAACTTACTTAAAACTACACTATTGTGATATGATAATCCAATGAGCATCATTGATTTCAATGTGAGATAGCAAAATTGATTCTTGTGAAATCAAGGAATTGATTTTTACTTGGTCTCACTCTTTGTCCCTTTCTTGGTAAAGGAGAGAAGATACAGTCAGATCTTAGGAGTGGTATACCAGTCAAGTTGTATTGCTACATAAGCTGAATTTAGTATTTCCTTTTCATAAATTGAACATTTGACACAATATTTTTTTGACACATGTAAAAGTGATGGAAAATAAAGAATATCTTTTACATACCCACCAAGTTTATCAACTTTTTGGAAAATGATAAAAAGAAAGATACCCCTATTGTCACTTCAAAAAACGTTCCCTAATGAACTGGATAATCAGTGGGTTTCTACCAACAAAGAAAAAAGTAATACTCTGAATAAGGAATTTTTAAATCGAATTAAAATTCTAGACAAGTGAACTTATGTTTAGAAATTGGAATCTATTCTATAATAGATTAGCAAATTTAGACTTTCATATCCCAAAAAAATTAAGAACACTATTGAGAATTCATGTTTTACCATTTTGAGAATAAACATATACTGTATATAACATGATGATCTCTATCATTCAAATTTAATGTATAATTTAACCGTTAAAATGATATTTTTGTCAAAATAAATTCCATATTAATTGGATGAACATTTTATCTGAAATATATTTTTTCTTAATTTTCTCTCTTTTTTACTAACATATGTTTAGCTCTTACAGTTATTGCAGAAAATAAGATAATATCTTCAACATCATGAACAATTCTATAAATAAAAGCTGGATGTCATTTGACAGACATAGTAAATAATACCTGGATGGAGTATAAGATTTTTAAAATCATGCATTTTCTGAAAAACAAGAAGGAGAGAAAATTTTATATCCTTGTATTGAATGTGTACTTATCCATCAAGTAAATTGGACTATGACTTATAATTATCTTATGATTAATGGTATTATGCCATCATATGATGATTGGTTTTGTCATGGAGAGTCTCTAAGAGCAACAAACAATACTGAAGTAAATAATGAGAGGCAGGCAATTTATTAAGGTGATGATATGAGAGGAATGATACGTGATGCTTTTGGAAGTTTTATAGATAGCGACATCAATGAAAGAGGTGAGATGGAGTCGAACCTACATGAAAATGTTGCTAATGTACCTGAATGCAATCTCATGTACAGGTGGATAAGTTTGAATGACTCATGAAGGATGCAAATGAAGAATTATATCTTTGATGCAAGAAATTTAGTAAATTGTCCTTTTTGTTGCATATCTATCGTACAAAATGCATGTTCAAATAGTCAAATGAATCATTTAAATCTTTGCTTGGACTACTGAAGGATGCAATGCCTGAAGGATATGAATTGCCTACTAATTTTTTATGAGACCAAAAAGATTATTGAAGGCTTGGGCTTAAAGTATGAAAAGATTCATGCTTGTCCTAATGATTGTATGCTATTTTGGAAAGAATTTGCTAGTAAGAATGTTAATGAATGCAAAATATGTGGGGCTTCTAGATGCAAAAATAATGCTAAAAAAATTCCTGCTAAGGTTTTGAGGTATTTTCCATTAAAAGCAAGGTTGCAAAGATTATTTATGTCTTCAGAAATTTCTAAAGCAATTAGATGACATCATGAAGAACGCAACAAAGATGGAGTTCTACGACATCCTGCAAATTCTAAAGCTTGAAAAAGTTTTGATAGTAAGTATCCAGAATTTGTCAAAAATTCTCGCAATATTCGTCCAGGATTAGCTTCTGATGGATTTAATCCATTTGGTACAATGAGATCTGTTTATAATACATGACTAGTAATTTTAATGCCATATAATCTTCCACCCTGGATGTGCATGAAACAAGAATTCTTTACTTTTTCTATGCTGATACCTGGACGAAAAGCTCCTGGGAATAATATTGATGTCTTTTTACAACCTTTAATAGAAGAGTTAAATGAATTATAGAATGTTGGGATAGAAACTTACGATGCCTTTACTAAGAAGATATTTTAGATGCAAGCAGCTCTAATATGGACTATAAATGATTTTTTAGCATATGGTACTCTATCTGGATGGAGTACTTCTGGTCGATCTGCATGCCCTTGCAACATAAATACTCATTGTAAAAGGCTCAAACATAGTAGGAAGTTTTATTTCATAGGACATCGACGTTTCTTGAAGTCACACTAAAAATATCAGAATGATGCTAAATCATTTGATTGAACTAAAGAAACAAGACCTGCACCTTGTACAGTATTTGGGTCACAAGTGTTGAATCAAGTTAAAGATATAAAGTTTACTCTTGGAAAATCAAGTGAAGGGGTAAGTGGAGTGTTGAATAACACATGGAAAAAGAGGAACATATTTTTTTTATCTTACTTGTTGGGAGTATAACTTGGTGCTCCAGTTGTTCTTGCCATGTACTCCCGCTTCAACCCAGTCGTGCAGTGTAATTTTCTCAGGCACAGTCCAAAAAATATTTTTGATCCGAAGAAATACTCTCCACAAATGACCAGTGACCTTGTATTATATGAATAGGTAGACCACTCTTTCTGTAGTTTTCCACCCGGAAAAAACATCTCGAGCATAGTGAGGTTCTCTCTTCATCAGGTTATCTTGTGCCAGCACAGAGAACTACTTTGTGTGAGATTTTAGCTTTATAGATATGTTTTTAGAGCCATTTATTTCATTGCGTAATTGGATGATTTAGCTTCCTATAGGCTGCATTTAAGTTAGAAGCACCATTAGAAAGATGTTGATCATTAAAGAATAGCTTTGGAGCAGTGATAGTATGACTGAGTTTGGCTAAGCAATCTGCAACAAAATTGGACTCCCTGTAAGTGTGACTGTATGTAAATTGGAGCAGTTCTGTCTGGTTGTTGGATCCCAGTTCTGTAAATAGGTTTTTGACAGCGCACTTTAGTTACTTTCACTTTAATGAGAACAACCTTCAACCATAACAATAAGATCCTTCCGGTTAGAGGGCCATCTGATAACAGGATATGAAGTAGTCAGAAGGTTGAAGATATCTTTAAAGACTGCATATTTGACTCTAGATGTGTTAGAAGGTTTGCCACCATTCTTGCCCACACATATGTTTTTCCACAAGTTCCAAAAAAATGTTTTTCCACAAGTTCAAAAAAATGAAGATAGGAGTAGCCTGAAACATCAACTTATGAACATCATTCTTGACTTTAGAGGACCACCACCTCATTACCAGATTCCTTAGTGGTGTATATCTCTTATCAAAACCCATAGAATTCTCAAAGTACCCCTAAACGTTTTTGGTAAGATTTTCAGAAACAAAGATCTGATCTATGGTATCTTGTCCAAGGACATAACATCAAACACTCAGATGACTGCCTTCCAAAAGCATTGGTTTTTTCATTGATGGAAAGCTTGCCTCTCAAAGCCCTCCACAGGTGGAATGAGTATTTTTATACTTGTTCCATGTCTAAGAATTGATAGGAACCTTGTCTCTTTTTAATCTGATCAAATTCCAAGCTGAAGAACCGGTAAAGTTTCCACACTAGTAAACTTCCAGATTGCTGCAACGTTTATTTCCTCAACCAATGCCATTTTTCGAAGTGTTACAATGTTTGTCTCTCAAGTTCTTGTAGGTGAAAGGACCGATCAATCTTCAACTATTCTTGAACTACAATAAATTGTATTGTTACTTGATTAATTTTTTGGGTCATGGCTCTGAATTATAGATTATTGAGTATTGTTAATTGAACTTTGAGAGCTTTGAGTTTCAACCAGACTTGATTTCTGTTCGGACGTTTCTTCTTCATAATTTTTTAGATTAGTCACACTGCTTACAATGTTTTTATATTTTACATTTCATCTTTTTAACAATTCTTTTCAGGTCCTATAATCTGAAGTTTACGAATTTCACACTGGGAGATTTTAATATGTAGAAGACTTACAAACTTATTAGAAGACATTATTCAATAGGATAGATATTAGTAAGAACAATATAAGTTTATTTTTATAAGTTGTGACTTTAATATTTTGGATTACTACTTCATTTTATTTGTCCAGATATAATGGAGATCTATTTATTTTATGGATTAATAGCAATTTGTTTTTAACCATTTATCAACAAGTTCGATGGATTTCAATATATAATTATTTGTCAAATGTAGTAGTTATTATTAATGGTCCCTACTAATCATTGCTGATGTTATGCTAAATAGATGCTAAAAGGGAAAACTAAAGACATTTATAAAGGGATATTGTAGTTATAACATGCGATTTTAAAATTGTCCATTAAAACTATCACCTTTTAATGGCTATTTATTTGAATTTTTTGACTAAAACATTGGTTTCTAAAGACCATTGCTAGTGAATACAAATAACAATTTAGCAGCCAATATAATTGAGCAAACAATTGCCGTTAAACCTACTATCTTTTAGCGGCTATTTATTAGGATTTATCAACTAAAATAATAGATGCTAAAAGACTGAAGTTAGCCGATATGAATTACATTTAGCTACTAATATAATTACCACAAAGCATTGCCGTTAAGATAACTACCTTTTAGCAGCTATTTATTTTGATTTATCGACTAAAACAATGGACGCTAAAAGACCAAAGGTAACAGATATGAAGTACATTTGGTAGCTAATATAATTGCCGCAAATAATTGACATAAAAGCTAATGCTATATAGCAACAATTTATGCTATCCTTTACCCACAATAGCTACAATGGCTTGTAAAGCCTTTGTCGACCCCAACATTACTGGCTAGCTAGTATAGGTTATTGCGACTAATGTTATTGCCGCTAAAGACGTATTTTATTGCCACTAAATTTCTCTTTTGTAGTAGCGGGGGGTGGTATGCCTATCTACTTTGTTGAGGGGTATGTACCTTGACCACTATAACGGGGGGTGGTATGCCCATCTACCTTGTTTTGGGGTATGTACCTCAATCACCTTCCAAGGGGGTGGCATGCCTTGGAGTTCAAGTAAAGCTTACTTGGGCTATGTGGATATGGTCTCTTCCTACACATGTATTATATTCTGTATAAGCATATGATTCACAAGCATGTTACTTCAAGCATTGATCATGTATGACATATTGTTATTGTACTACCCATTGCCTATGTTTATAGATTTTGACTATATTGCCTATCTCTTCTCATGATGTTACCATGTAGGAACCGGAGCTCCTCACGATCATCCTCCATGTGGCTAGTTGTGATATCATGAAGATAAGCTTTGGTGATTCCTCAAGTTCGGGGACACTAGCTATGCTACTCTTGCTTATGTTATTTCTTTATGTTGAACTCTTGATACTATGAGGGTGAGCCCGGAAAGTGTCTTGGCCCCCACCCGTTCTATGTTTAGAGGTGTTGTTGGACAAGTGATGTAATTATGCTATGCTCTTGACTCTTGATCGTTTATAGTTATCTAGGTCTTCCCTTAGTCTCCTTATCCTCATTTAAATCTATTGATGACGTTTATTTTGCTTCCGCGACTAAGGATGTGTGATTGATGCTAAAAGGCTTGTTTGGGTCCTTTCAGTTTTCCATTCGTCGTGTCACGTCTAGGACTTAGGCTTGGGATGTGACAACCTTGGTATCAGAGCATTAGGTTGTTATTGGTCCTCGAAATCCAACACACCATGTTGATTAGAGTTTTATTCATGATTGTGAAGTGCACCACAACTATGAGTAAGAGGCTATAAGGCGTTTTAGGAAATGTTTCCCTTCTTCATGATCTATGTCGTGCTTTAGGAGTAAGGTAAGTCTTTTGTAACGACCCAAGCCTAGGTTTGTGACATGACTGGTGAATGGGGAACCCGAAAGAACCCCAAACAAGCCTTATAGCATATCATTACACATCCTTGGTCGTGGAAGCAATTAGAATGACAATAAGAGATAAACATAAATAAGGGGTATTGGGACTAAGGGTGAACTTTCATATCATAAACATCAAGAAACAAGAGAGTCAAGGCTGATAGCATAGATACATATCATGTCCAACAACACCTCTACTATATAGATAAAAGTGGGGGCCAAGACAAGAAACCGAGCTCATCCTCATGATAATAACAATAGGTAATCAAACATAAAAGACATAATCTAAACATAAGCTTGAGAGAAGATAGATATTGTCCCCGGACTTGAGGACTCACCATAAGCTAACTTGAACAATCCGTCTATCCACGAGGAGAACCAATAAGAGTTCTAGTTCATACATGGTGATATCATGTAGGCATAGAGTATGTGTTAGTACGTTTGAATGTACTAATTATGTAGAATGCAATGCAACAATAGATAGGCATCATAAGAAAAATGCATAATCATAAGCAATGAATAACATACTAACAATATGACATGTATGAATGATACTTGAAGTAAACCATACTTATATAGAACATAATACGAGTTTAAGGAGTGACCATTATAGTGTAAGCCAAGGCCTACCACCCCTTAGATAGGTGCATGAGGTACGAACTCCTTCATGAGGTTGATGGAGTACAAATCCCCCAATGAGTTTGTCGGAGTACAAACACCCCATCAAGGTTGACAGAGTACAAACCCCCTATCAAGGTTGATGGGTACCAACCCCAATAAGCTTACCCGGGCCTACCATCCCCAGAGCTAGGAGACCAAGGTACCAAACCCTTGGTAGGTTACCTGGGCCTACAACCCTCCGAGCTAGGCTTGGTCATCCCCAACACTATATAGAGATAATATTATATAGACACACACACACACACACACACACTCTCTCTCCTCACATTATCATATAGTTATCTTAGCCATACATCCTTCACATCTACGTATAATCATCATTCCTTTCATCATCATATACTCTTCATATACATACATTACTTTCATCATCATCTCATAATCATTTCATCATATTTCATCATCATATAGTCATTCAACTCATAAGGCATGCATTGGACCTTCAATTCCTCAAGAAACCATAATCAGATATTTTACCAAACACTTGGCAGGTGTGTAGTACTAGTATAAATTTCACAACGCAAGCCTAGGTCCTAGACGTGACACGGTGAATGGGGAACCCGAAGGAACCCCAAACCAGCCTCTTAACTTGTTATCGCACATCATTGGTCACGGAAGCATATAAGATACATAAAAGAGTAAGAATAGGGGGCAAAAGGCTAAGGGTAGAGCTTGCATAACATCATAATCAAGAAACAGGAGTCAAAGCTCATATCATAGAAACATAATATGTCCAACAAACACCTCTAATATACAGATAAGAGCGGGGGCCAAGACAAAGCAACTGGACTTACCCTCATAGTCAAAATAGAACATAGAGAAGAACGTCTCAATACATAACAAAAGAACATAGACTAAGGTCCTCGAAATGGAGGACTCACCAACTAGCTTGAGTATCACCGAACTATCCACGTGGAGGATGATCAACTTAGGCTCCAGTTCCCACATGGTGATATCATATAGGCACGAGTATGTATTAGTACGTTTTAATGTACTAGGTATGTAGGATGTAATGCAACAAGAATTAGGCACTATAGTCAAAATTCATAACAATAGGCAATAGACATAATATATAGCACTATGGCATGTACGACAAATGCATAAGTAAAACATGCTTAAGTAACTCATGCTCATATAGGATATCATTTGTGTAGAAGAGAACAAGCTAGATTTCTTAACGTACAAACCCCTTGGTAGTTGATGATGGTTTCACCCCATCACCTTAGTGGTGTCGTACAAACCTATCACATGGTTGACGATAATCACATCTTATCACCACGGTGGCGAAGTACAAACCTCTCACATGGTTGATGAGTACAAACCCCCACCTCGATTACCCGGGCTTTTGTCCCCTCGGATCGGGTATGGTCTATAGAGTATATCATATACATAAGCTCATTTCATCATCACATAGTCAATCATATCATATCTCATGCTTTGGACCTTCAACTCCTCAAGAAATCACATCCGGACATTTTATCGGACACTTAGAGGGTGTGTAATACTACTATGAAACCATGAAATATAGAGATGAAATCATGCAACAAAATCCATTGTAAAACCATCAATCAACACCTTGCAACACCCTCAAGCAACATGCATCAAAACTCCTCATCAATTCTTACAATAGGTCCAAGATTTATAGCTCAAAACATAGCAAAACAGTCACAATTTCTCATAGCTATTACATAGTTGTAGTGTATTTCATAACGAGCAAGACCCATTTGTAAATCAACTTTAAATCATGCAAATTAAGTAAAAAGGAGATTAGGGCACCACGGGTGGAAGGACCCAATGGATAAAACCCACATACCTTAGCTTGGGGATGAACTTGCTGAAGATTGGAGATGGCGACTAGAAGCTTGAAGAAGAACATTGAAGAAAAACCTTAGTTCTGAATGACGGTTTGAGACTTGAATTTGGGAGTGAAAATATGGCTAAGTGTTTGAGTGAGTATTGGGAAATTTTTAGATGATATGAAGGTGAAATAAGGCTAAGTATAGGTAAAAACACGTTTGAGAACTTTTAGGCCCAAGACTTAAAAGCCTTAGACCGCACAGAAAATCACTGGACAGAAAAATACACCTCTCCGCATCGCAGAGAAGATACGGAGACAACTCCTCTTCATCTGTGCGCTCTTGGTGCATCGTGCTAGGTGTACGGATAGCTCACTAGAATTTGCCACTTGAAAAATCATAATAGCTAATATTTCGCTCTTAAAATTGGGGTTAGACACTTTTTCCCCTAATTTTGACCCCCTAAACAAGAATATGAAGTCATATTTTTGATATCGCGCACCAACTTTGAGATATATAGAATTTAAAATTCTACACATTCCGAGGCACATTTTCGGGCACTTTATGGGGTCATTTCAATATCTTCCCCTTGGAAACATTCATCCCCGAATGTAAAAGAGACGTACAATACAAGAGTATCATAAACAAATCAGCACCAATAAGAATGCAATATTATATTTAAAACACCATTTTCAAAACCTCAAAATAAGTGTAACATCATCATAAACTTGCCAACTTAAACATGAATGCATATGAATGACATAGGGGCTGAAATACAAGACTTAAAATCACATAAAGGACTTAGAATTGATACCTTAGGCTTGAGTGGTGTGGAAAAAATAAGGATACTGCTTTTGCATGTCTGCTTTGGCCCCCCAAGTAGCACTATTGATTTGTTGGTTCCTCCAAAGGACCTTAACGGATGCAACATCCTTGTTCCTCAATCTCTTCACTTGCCTATCCACAATCTGAACCAGAACCTCCTCATAGGTTAAGTTATTCTCTACAACCCACAATATCAAGAGGCATAACAACATTAGGATCACCAACACATTTTCTCAACATAGAGACATGGAACACCAGATGAACCAAATTCATTTCACTAGGAAACTTCAATTCATAAGCTACATTGTCAGCCCTCTTCAAGACCTCATAAGGACCAACATATATTGGAGTCAACTTCCCCTTTTTACCTAAACAGACCACAACTTTCATTGGAGAAACTTTCAAATAAACCCAATCACCCACTTTGAATTCAAGGTCTATTCTTTTCACATCGGCATAGGATTTTTGACGACTTTGGGCCGTCTTCAATCTTTCCCTAATCATCCTAACCTTCTCAAGAGCCTCCATGACTAGATCTGGTCCCAATAAAGCCACCTCTCCAACCTCAAACCAACCAACCAGTGATCTACAACGTCTCCCATAGAGAGCCTCAAAAGGAGCCATACATCAGCTAGAGTGATAGCTATTGTTGTAGGCAAACTCAATCAAAGGAAGATGGTCATCCCAACTACCCCTCAACTCCAATACACAATCCCTTAGGATATCCTACAGTGCTTAAATGGTTCTTTCAGCTTGGGCATCTGTTTGGGGAGAAAGGCCGCACTAAGATGAACTTTTGTACTACGACCCCTTTGAAAAGACCTCCAAAAGTGTGAAATGAATTGTGATCCACGATCTGATATGATGGACAAAGGAACCCCATGCAACCTTACTAACTCATGGATGAACAACCTTGCATATTCTTCACCCCCATATGTAAGTATAGGTAAAAACACGTTTGGGAACTTTTAGGCCCAAGACTTAAAAGCCTTGGACCGCACAAAAAATCACTATACAGAAAAATACACCTCTCCACGTCACAGAGAAGATGCGGAGACAACTCCTCTTCATCTTTGCGCCCTTGGCGCATCGTGCCAGGGGCGCAGATAGCTCACTAGAATTTGCCACTTGAAAAATCATAATAGCTAATATTTTGCTCTTAAATTGGGGTTAGACCCTTTTCCCCCTAATTTTGAACCCCTGAACAAGAATATAAAGTCATATTTTCGATATCGCGCATGGACTTTGAGATATATGGAATTTAAAATTCTAAACATTCCGAAGCACATTTTTGGGCACTTTATGGGGTCATTTCAATATCTCCCCCTTAGAAACATTCATCCCTGAATGTAAAAGAGACATACAACACAAGAGTATCATTAACAAATCAGCCCCAATAAGAATGCAACATTACATTTAAAATGCCATTTTCAAAACCTCAACATAAGTGTAACATCATCATAAACTTGCCAACTTAAACATGAATGCATATCAATGACATAGGGGCTGAAATACAAGACTTGAAATCACATAAAGGACTTAGAATTGATACCTTAGACTTGAGTGGAGTGGAAAAAAATGAGGATATTGCTTTTGCATGTCCGCTTTGGTCCCCCAAGTAGCACTATCGATTTGTTGTTTCCTCCAATGGACCTTAACGGATGCAACCTTCTTGTTCCTCAATCTCTTCACTTGCCTATCCACAATCTGAATGGGAACCTCCTCATAGGTCAAGTTATCCTCAACAACACCCACAATATCAAGAGGCATAACAACATTAGGATCACCAACACATTTTCTCAACATAGAGACACGGAACACCAGATGAACCAAATTCATTTCACTAGGAAACTTTAATTCATAAGCTACATTGTCAACCCTCCTCAAGACCTCATAAGGACCAACATATCTTGGAGTCAACTTACCTTTTTTACCTAAACAAACCATAACTTTCATTGGAGAAACTTTCAAATAAACCCAATCACCCACTTTGAATTCAAGGTCTATTATTCTCACATCGGCATAGGATTTTTGACGACTTTGGGCCATCTTCAACCTTTCCCTAATCATCCTAACCTTCTCAAGAGCCTCTAGATCTGGTCCCAATAGAGCCACCTCTCTCAAACCAACCAACCAGTGATCTACAACTCTCCCATAAAGAGCCTTAAAAGGAGCCATACTGATGCTAAAGTGATAGCTATTGTTGTATGCAAACTCAATCAAAGGAAGATGGTCATCCCAACTACCCCTCAACTCCAACACACAAGCCTTTCATAACCTACAGTGTTTAAATAGTTCTTTCAGCTTGGCCATCTGTTTGGGGGAGAAAGGTCGTACTAAGATGAACTTTTGTTCCAAGACCCTTTTGAAAGGACCTCAAAAGTGTGAAGTGAATTGTGATCCAGGATCTGATATGATAGACAAGGGAACCCCATGCAACCTTACTAACTCATGGGTGAAAAACCTTGCATACTCTTCACCCCTATATGTGGTCTTAACCGGTAGAAAGTGGGCCGATTTTGTCATCCTATCAACCACCACCCATATGGAATCAAAACCCTTCCTAGTCTTTGGCAACCCAACCACAAAATCCATATTATTCACCTCCCACTTCCTAAGTAGGAATCTCTATGTCTTAGGTTAGGCCACCCGACCCTTGATGTTCAGCTTTGACTTGTTGGCAACTATAGTAATAGGAAATGATCTTGGCAATGTCCCTCTTCATGCCTCCCCACTAATACATATCTCTCAAGTCTCTATATATTTTGGTGGAACCATGTGGATATTATAAGAAGAATTATGGGCTTCATCAGGAATCTTCTCCCTCAAAAAATCAACAAAAGGCACACACAACCTACCATTGTACCTAAGGGCCCCATCTCCCCCTTGGGAGAAAACCTCTACTTTGCCCTCTTTCACCAAGGCTTTCAATTCAAGCAAGGAGGAGTCAAGATCTTGTTTTGCTATCACCTCATCAACCAATGAAGACTTAGACTCATCAATAACAACCTCACCATCATTACCAACCTCTTCCAACCTAACCCCCAATCTAGCCAATTGGTGCACCTCCATAGCCATCTCCCTATCAGCACCATCAACATGGGCTAAGCTACCGATAGACACTCTACTCAAAGCATGCGCCATATTTTCCTTACCCGGATGATAGTGCACACTCATGTCGTCATCTTTAAGAAGTTCTAACCATCTCCTTTACCTCAAATTGAGATCCTTTTTGAGTGAAGACATATTGGAGGCTCTTATGATCGGTGAACACATCCATATGCACCCCATATAAGTGACGTCAAATCTTTAATGCAAATACTATGGTGGCTAACTCTAGATCATGGGTAGGGCAGTTCCTTTCATGTACCTTGAGTAGTCCAGAAGCATAAGCTATGACCTTACCATTTTGCATCAACACAAAACCCAAACCAACTCGGGAAGCATCACAATATACCACAAATCCCTCAAGCCCATCTGGTAGTGACAATATAGGAGCGAACACAAACTTGTCTTTCAATGTTTGGAAGCTCCTCTCATACCCATCGGTTCACACAAACTTAACC
Organism: Solanum clarkiae; assembly: GCA_011800125.2. Classification (NCBI taxonomy): domain Eukaryota; kingdom Viridiplantae; phylum Streptophyta; class Magnoliopsida; order Solanales; family Solanaceae; genus Solanum; species Solanum clarkiae. The sequence continues at coordinate 23,739 of JAABOM020063177.1, read as the reverse complement.
TTCGTTTGTGTCAACTTTGTCATAGGGAAAGAAATGGAGGAGAACCAATTCACAAACCTTCTATAATAACCCGCTAGGCCCAAAAAGCTCCTAATATCTGACGGGGTCAATGATCTAGACCAATTTCTAATCACATCAATTTTCTTAAGATCCACTTTTATTCCTTGCCCCAACACCACATGACCAAGAATGCAACCTCCGTCAACTTAAATTCACACTTGTCATATTTGGCATACAATTTGTCCTCCCTCAATCGATGCAACACAACCCTCAAATGCCCTATATGCTCCTCCCTACTATATGAATAATCATCAATGAAAATCACAACAAAGGAATCAAGGTAAGGTTTGAAGACCCTATTCATTAGGTCCATGAAGATGGCCGGTGCATTGGTCAACCCAAAAGACATCACAACAAACTCATAATGCCCATATCTATTTCGAAAAGCTATCTTCGAAATATCACACTCCCTCACCTTTACTTGATGTGTAATGTACCAGGTATTTTTAAGCCTATACTTGCGTGAAAAGATAATGTTCAAGTGAATTCCTACTGAGTTAAGTAAAATTTGAAATGAAGGTTATCTTAGCGATTAGCTTGGTTTAATTATATGATTGTTGAGGTGGTCTTGGAAGGCTAGTTGGTTTATCCTTAATATAATATTTTGGAGGCACTGTTATGTGAAGTTAAGACAAAAAATGAAGTTTGGTTTGTGTTTGGAATTATTCTAAATGAAGGTATATGTGAAGGTTGCGTAATTGACTTGTTTGAGAGTAATTCTTTTGCCATTGTTGCATAGCGTGCATGGGCAGCCTCTGGCATGCCCTTAGCAGGACTTGAGGCCATACCATACCATGCCATAGCACCACAGGAAAGGATAATACTGCCATACCTAGGTCCGATGCCCATTCCCTTGTGTTTGACATCTTTCTTCTTTTTAAGAGTGAGTCAAAATGTCCCTTCGCACCGCATGATTTTATGCTCTTTCCCCCACACATTTTTTCCACTTTTTAGTAATTAAATGACCTTTATAACCCCCCTCTACTTAGTCTCTACATCCCTCTTCAAAGAAACCAAATCCCCTAACCTACATTGCTCTCCCAAAACTCTCTCAACACTTAGGCTAAGTATTCTTCAAGATCCCCACCAAATCTCTTCATTTTCTCAAAGCTAATCAAGCAAGGTATGTGGATTTGATTCTTGATTTCCTTTCAACTAAGAAGTCCTCTTCGAAAAAAAACTAAAATTTAGAATTACGAATTATCAATCTTTGATTTATGTATAATTGCATACTAATTGATATTTGCTTAATTTATGGTTATTCATATATTTTATGGTTATTTATGAATATTTATCAAGGCTTTACATAATTTAATTCAAGCACTTCTGATTTGCATTATTTAATCTAACCTATATTTTCAAGTCTTAGATCCACAAATGAGTTATTACGATTTTATCCTAAAATGTTCCTACGATTATTGTAACTTTGTTTGAATATAATTGTGATTTTAGTTGAGTTATGAACTTTGGATATTTGTCTTTCATGGCATAATATGAACTTATGATTTTGGACAAGAATAAATAAATACAACTATGAAATGATATTGGGTGACTTAAGACCCATTCAGTTTCATTTTGAATCTTTGTTAAGGAGCTATTCTAAGTACAAGTTTGATTATGATTTATTCTACAAATTATGACTTTTCGAACTAAATTAAGTTTTGATTATTTCTAATCTGCATTGTCCGTTTTCATGGGATTTTGACTTAGAACCGAATGAATTAGGAGTGGGACTCGACCTAAGGGGTCTTATATAAAGCTTCTAATCTCATAACTATGTGCCACCGTAAGATATTTTGATTATGCCTTTTTAGGTTTTTTGACTAGTGGATCCATTTAGTATTTCCATTTCTAGAGTTATACCCTGGCAAGTTGACTCACTCTTTGGCCGATGTAGAGTATGACATCGGTATTCCATACTATAGCTCATATGGTTTTGTTGGTTATGGTCTTATTCACAAACTTATTTGCTTATGTGCTTCCTATGCATTTTCATGGCATTACTTTACGCTTTACTTTGGAACTAAATATATTGTTTAAGCTTGGAGTTTGTCATATTGGGGTAAGTATTCTTTGTCATTATATTTACTTGTTGCATTGCTTACGTGCATACTTAGTACATTCTAAAGTACTAATCACATTTTTGCCTATATGCTATAATCATATAGGGACAGGCGATCTACCTCATCCTCCTCCGCATGGCTAGATTGCTCGTGAAGACTTTGAGCTTTTGTGAGTTCCCATTCATCGGGAACAAAACCCTTATCTTTCAAGCTTTGCCTTTGTTATTCAAATATTTGATGTACTTTCATTTTGGCTAAGTATTGAGGAACCTAGACTTGTATTCCTGGCTCTATTTATTGTCATTGTTTAGAGGTGTGTCTGGACTATTGCTACATTTGGTATGTTTTAAACTATTTATCTTATGCTTCCGCTTATGGTTACAAGTTGTCCCTTAGTGCCATTCCCCATATTTCATTGTCATCTATTTGCCATTTATAATTTAAACCTATAATGTGCAATTATGATATAAGAGGCTTGTTTGGGGGCCTTCGGGTTCTCATTCGTCGTGTCACACCTAGGCCCTAGGTTTACATCCTGACATGATGATACCTGGTCAGAAGATCAATCCGAGAGATGAAGCTAGCTTTTGTAATTGGTCAAATAAATCATCAATCCTTGGAAAAGGATACCTATTCTTGATGGTGATCCTATTGAGTTGCTGGTAGTCAATGCACATTCTAAGGGATCCATCCTTCTTTTTCACAAACAATGCCGGAGCACCCCAAGGTAATTGGCCAGGTCTAATAAATCTCTACTTCAACAAATCTTTCAATTGTTCCTTTAACTCCGTCAACTCTATCGGGGCCATACGGTAAAGGGGAATAGAGATAAATTGAGTATTGTGGAGGAGATCTATACCAAAGTCTATTCCCCTTTCGGGCAGAACATCGAGAAGGTTATTTGGGAAGACATCAAAAAACTAATTTAGAACCGGAACGGACTCTATGGAAGGGGCTTTAGACTCCACATCTCTAAGCCTCACAAGATGATAAAGACAACCCTTAGAGATCAACTTACGAGCTTTAATACATGAAATTAATCTACCCTTGACCACCACATCTTGACTTTCCCACTCAAGGCCGGGTTCATTAGGGAACTGAAACTTGACCCCATGGGTTCTACAATCAATAGAAGCATAGTAGGAATGCAAGCAATCCATCCCAAGAATGACATCAAAATCAACCATGCCTAATTCGACAAGAACACAAGGTAACAATTTATGCAAAATACAAATAGGACAACTTTTATAAACTTTCCTAGCAACAACAGAGGGACCAATAGGAGTAGACACTTCATATGCCTCATGCAACAACTTGAGGTCAACATGGAACTTTTTAGCAACAAAAGGGATAACAAAGGAGAGAGTGGCACCCGGATCAACCAAAGCATATACATCAAAGTCAAAGATTTTCAACATACCGGTAACAACATCAGGGACCTCACCAACCCTTTGTCTCCCATGTAGTGCATAAAACTGGTTGTGCCTTGGGGCATCACCTTGAGGACCACCTCTACCTAATGGGACCGCATTTGCTCGGCCCTTGCCATGATTTCTTGGATAATCTATCTTCTTGTGACCAAGCTTCCTACATTCATAGCATGCATTAGAACTCTTCAAACATGGGCCTCCATGGCTCCTTCCACATTTAGGGTACACATCAATAGGATCCCCACCAACACCTTACGGCCTAGGGAAGTCATTAGCAAACCCCCTATTAGTAGCATGAGAAGGCCCTTAGCCTTGATGAGATTTAGTACCCTTTTGGAATTTACCCTCAAATCGAGCCCTCTTGGCCTTATGCCCCTTTCTGTTCCTCAATTTCTCCTCCTCCATTTGCTCGACATATGTCATCAACCGAGACAGGTCTATGTCACTAATTAGCATGGCATCCTAGATCTAGGATCGGCTACCAAATGAGGAGCATTCTTTGAAAGTTGATTAAACTTGAGGGCATAGTCCCTCACACTCATGACACCTTGTTTTAAGTTCATGAACTCTACCATCTTAGATTTCCTAAGCTCAAGAGGGGAAAATCGATTAAGGAAAGCCAATTTGAACTCCTTCCAAAGAACCACATTACCAATTCCCTTCTCACCCTTCAATTGATCATACCATATTTGGGATACCCCATGGAGTTAGTGCGCCACCTACTCTGCCTTTTCATTCGGCCCAACACCCATGATATTCAAAATTTTGTAGACCTCATCAATGAACTCTTGTAGCATGAGGGGATTGGGCCCCTTGATTGACTTGGTTGGCCACCACTTGAGCAAGCATAGTGAGAGCATCCCAAACTCACCATTGGTAGGTTGCTCCTCCGGAGTTCGGCTCTGTCTTTCTCTAGTGTTTGGCATGATCTAGCATAGAAAAGAATAATCGTTGGAGGGAAAGCTCACTACAACTCTATAGAATGACGTAGAATATGAAGAAGGAAAATATTTGCTAAAACATCTCATAGCCTCCTATTCATAATCATGGCGTGCTTCACCACCATGAATAGGACTCTAATCAATATGGTGTGTTGGACTTTGAAGATCCATCAACCTAGTACTCTGATACCAAGTTTGTCACAGACCCAAGCCTAGGGCCTAGACATGACATAATGAATGGGAAACCTGAAGGAACCCCAAATAAGCCTTTTAACATGTCATCACACATCATTGGTCATGGAAGCATATAAGAGACATAAAAGAGTAAGAATAGGGGGCAAAAGGCTGAGGGGAGAGCTTACATAACATCATAATCAAGAAACAGGAGTCAAAGCTCATATCGTAGAAATATAATATGTCCAACAAACACCTCTAAAACATAGATAAGAGAGGGGTCCAAGAAAAAGTAATCTGGCTCACCCTCATTGTTGAAATAGAACATAGAGGAGAATGTCTCAATACATAACAGGAGAATATAGACTTAGGTCCCCGAAATGAAGGACTCACAAACTAGCTTGAGAATTACTAAACTAGACACGCGAAGGAGGATGATCAACTTGGGCTCTAGTTCCTACATGGTGATATCATGTAGGCAAGAGTATACATTAGTATGTTTGAATTTACTAAGTTGTAGGATGCAATGCAACAAGAATTAGACAGTATAGTCAAAATGCATAACAATAGGCAATAGACTTAATATAACAATATGACATGTATGACCAATGCATAAGTAAAATATACTTAAGTAACTCATGGTCATATATGATATCATATGTGTAGAAGAGACCAAGCTAGATTTTCAAGGTACAAAACCCCTTTGTGGTTGATGATGGTTTCACCCCATCACCCGGCGGTGTGGTACAAGTCCCTCACATGGTTGATGATAATCACACCTTATTACCATAGTGGCGAAGTACAAACCCCTCACATGATTGATGAGTACAAACCCCCACCTCGGTTACCCGGGCTCTTGTCCCCCCGAGTCGGGTATGGTCTAATGCAACACTTTATATAGAGTGTATCATATACATAAGCTCATTTAATCATTATCTAGTCAATCATATCATATCTCATGCTTTGGATCTTCAACTCCTCAAGAAACCACATCCGGACATTTTATCAAACACTTAGAGGGTGTCTAATTGCTAGTATAAAAACATGAAATATAGATATGAAATTTTGCAAGAAAATCTACTGTAAAACTATCAATCAACAACTTACAACACCCTCAAGCAACATGCATCAAAACCCCTCATCAATTCTTACAATAGGTCCAAGATTTATAGCTCAAAACATAGCAAAACAGTCATGATTTCTCATGGCTTTAACATAGTGTGCAGTGAATTCATAATGAGAATAAGACACCATGGGTTGAAGGACCCAATGGATAAAAGCCGCATACGTTAGCTTAGGGATGAACTTGGTGAAGATTGGAGGTGGAGACTTGAAGCTTGAAGAAGAACCTTGAAGGAAAACCTTAGTTTCGGATGAGGGTTCGAGACTTGAATTTGGGAGTGAAAATATAGCTAAGCGTTTGAGTGAGTATTGGGAAATATTTAGGATGATATGAGGGTGAAATAAGTCTAAGTATAGGTAAAAACACATTTGAGAACTTTTAGGCCCAAGACTTAAAAGCCTTGGACTCCACCAAAAATCACTGGACAGAAAAATACACCTCTCTGCATCGCGGAGAGGACGTGGAGACAACTCCTCTTCATTTGCACGCCCTTGGCGCGTCGCACCAGGGGCGCAGATAGCTCACTGGAATTTTCCACTTGAAAAAACATAATTGCTAATCATTCGCTCTTAAATTGGGGTTAGACCCTTTTCCCCCTAATTTTGACCCCCTGAACATGAATATAAAGTCAGATTTTGATATCACGCATGAATTTTGAGATATGAAATTTAATATTTCGGGCATTCTGAGGCACATTTTTGGGCACTTTTGCTGTCATTTCAATAAAACCATATAATTCTAGAGTGAAATCATGCAATAAAACTTGAAGTAAAACAACCCACCAATATTTAGTAATACCGTCTTGCAAAATACATTGAAAACCCTTATCAAATATCAATATAGATCATAGTTCTATAGCTTAAATCATGAATCATCATAATAGGTAAATCATCTTATGGTATAGGCTTAAAAATGAGTAATCATGTATTTTCAACCAAATTTTCATAAAATCTCAATATAGGATATGATCATAATCTCTAATAAATAATATCCATAAGCAACTCAACTTGGAAACATGTAATTTTCATAGAAATGGATGATTGGGATTCATGGGTTAAAGGTACCCATGAATGAAACTCACATATCTTAGACCTTGAATTTCTTAAAATTGCTGTGAAAGACTTGAAGTTTGGAAGTGGGTCTTGGAATCGAAAGCTTGCTCTTGAGTTTCCTTAAATTTGTATTGGGGTTCTGATGGAGGCTCTTGAGAGAATTTGAGAGTGTATTCCAATTGGGAGGAGTGAATTTGATATTTAGGAATAGGGCTAGATTTTTAGGACATGTTAAGATAGCATAGGAATTCCCAAAATACCAATAGAAATGGCTAAATTTACATATGCCATTAATGAGGCAGAATTCCCACCTAGTTCTCTGTGTGATAAGAGATATGCCCCTTTAAAATTGACCCTGCTACAGGTACTTGCGAAAAACTTAGCCAATGGAATTCCTTTGAACTTGGATTGATGTGGGGGACCCACGATGGTCTTAAACGACATGAATAAACTTGACTTAGATTTGAATGAGAGATTAAAACTTGAATAAATTTTTTTCAGATCCGGAATGAGTTTGGGACACTTGAATTGGGATGAAACATTAGTCTAAGTGTTTGACAAAGTATTGGGGAATGTCTTGTATGATACAAAAATAAAATATGGCTAAGTATAGGTATTTTCACGTAAGGAAAGACTTAGGCCCAAGATCCAAAAGCCTTGGACCGGAATAAAATAACTGGGCACAAAATAAGGCAGTGGCACATCGCGTACATACTGGAATTTGACACTTTAAAATTTTTGGATTTTGCTATGGTTGCTCTAAAATTCGGGTTAGACCCATTACCCACTCAATTTTGTCCCCTGAACCAGAATATGAAGTCGGATTTTTTAAATAGCGCACAAATTTTTAAATATATGGAAATTATGATTCTGAGCACTTCCAAGGCACATTTTTGGACACTTTTTCACTCTTATATTCTCCATTCTCTCTAAGTATGATGTTTATTCTACTTGAACATTCATGCATCATATAGCCCCTCCCATGACATTTATGACATTGAATAGAACTAGAAGGTTTAGAAGATTTGCGATTGAAGGTTTTACCTCCCTCATCAACTTTACCTTTACCTCTATCTTCTTGAGGTTTAGAAGGAGCTTTTCCCTCTTAACTTGACCATGGCTTCTTGGGGATGCAGTTAGGCCGATTTCTCCGTAAGTTAGGTTGCTGTTTTTTCTTGATTTGTTGTTCTACTTTAACAGACAAATCAACTAACTCATCTAAAGTTATATACAATTGTATCTCTACTATATTAGCTATTTCAGAATTTAAACCATTTAAAAATCTAGCCATTGTAGCTTCTTTATCCTCCATGCAATTAGCTTAGATCATAGCCATATCCATGCTTTTGAAGTACTCATCCACCAACATGGAACCTTGCTTCAGGTGTTGAAGGCGAGATTGCAGGTCTCTTTGAAAATATGATGGCACAAGCCTCTTCCTCATCACCCTCTTCATCTCTGCCCAGGTAGCAATAGGTGGTAGCTCATCTTACACTCTGTCCCTAGCAAGCTTTATCCACCAAGAAGTATTATATTCAAAAAACTCAACAACAACAAGTTTGGCTTTCTTACGCTCAGAGTAGTTATGACAATCAAAGATGGCTTCAACTCGTCTCTCCCAATCAAGGTGCAAGTCTGGGTCCCTTTTACCCTTGAAAGATGAAATCTTCATTTTTATACTACTTATATTATCATCTTCTACTCTACCTCTTTGTCCCTCCTATCTCTACTTTCTAGATTAATTTCACCATCAAAATCATCATTATCATATTCAAGATTTACAAAAGGGACATGGGTACATTTCTTCTAACTTGGGGTCTAACATTATTGTGTGGTACAACATTATTCTCCCTCCTAGTTGCAGCTTTGGTCTCATTCTACTCGGTAATCATATTTCTCATTCCTTGATGTTGAAGGTTCCATCTCTCGAATTGTTGGTGCATAGGTTGAAGGGTGAAGTAATTCCTTCTTTTGATCTCAGATTCTAAACGAGCCCTTTCTTCATCACCACCTGAGTTATACATCTTAAAGGAAAATATCAATCACACACTTAATATGGCTTTTACCCTCTTTTAAACTCACCCACACTTGCCTTTTTCCCCTGAAATAACCTTTGAACAACAGTACTTTGTAGATTTATAACTAAACCCAAACAAGTACCATGTTCTTAGTAATAAAGTATATATTTTTTGGGGCACAAAAGAAGGTAAAGAACTAGTCCTAGAACAAGTAGGATTTAGTTGAAACAAAATACGTATAAAAAGAAACTTACTTAGAATTATATAAGAATAAGAAAAAAATTTCTCGTGTCATCAAATATTTAGAATCCCCTCTTCTTAATTCCTCTTTATTTGAAAACACTAATGCATGATTTTGAGGATAACTAAACGGATTTCTTGGACAACATGTTATCTGCTTTTTTAAAAAAACTTTTTTTTTACTTTTTTTTGCTCTTTATATTTAAGAAATTCCAAGATTTACCAAGAATAGAATCTTGATAGAACCATTCTGATACCACTTGATAGGATCGAGGTTAGAAACAATACTAATATGGAGTAAATACTAGAATGTGGAAGCAATAATTAAAAAAAAGAAAGAGAAAAACTAATTAAAGATATTGAAAATTCAAAGGAAAGATCCAAGAATTTTTAAGGAATAAATATTCTAAGGCCTTGACAAGTTCCAAGTAACAATATAATAATTTATGGAAGAAATCTAACGCCTTTACTTGAGAAATAAATCGAAACATTAGATTAGGATCTTGACCGCTTTATGAGTAACTAAAGACAATAAGTAGTATGTAAACTAATCACCTTCTAAAGAGTACCAAAAAGAAATCAAAGATATCACAAGAAGAAATTACTTTATCCCTCAAACTACGAACTAGTAAAGGTTTTTAAATAAATTCTCAAGGAACAAGTCACAAAGGTTCAAAAAAAACCTCTCCCAAATATTACTAAACTCAATCTAATTATCTTTACTGAAAGAAAAAAGACTCCTATATATATTATAGGGGCCTTGGACGTCCAAGACTCGTTACGTTAGGCCCAAGGAGTATCCAAAACCTAGAAAAACAATTACAAGGTAAATCCTACTCTAGAAAGAAAATAAAGTTACCTTAACTAGGAATAGACCTAGTAGTTCTAGAAAAGCATTAAATGGTACTAGGATACCTTAAATAGAACAAGGAAAACCTTCATAACCTATATATAAATAAGGAAATAAGGTAAAAAGCAACTAGGAAAAGAATCTTGACAAATTTGGAAAGTTTGACTAGTCTTCTCTGCAAACTTGGGTAGAAAACAACCTTTGTTGTGGCTAATTCTTGGGCTCTTCTTGGCCTTATTTGAATGAAATTTAACCCTAAAATTCTTCATCTTGAACTTGAATTTGGGCCACCAAATAATTTTACCATTTGGACAATTCATCCTTCTTGGGCTTTAGCTTTTCTTCCCTAACAAGACACCTTTGGATCTGCAATTGAAGCCCATTGAGCTTATCGTTAAACTCTTTGGTTTGAGATCTTGTTATGGACCTCCTTTGATCTTCGAAGGCTTAATCCTTGTTCTTCAATGGAGTAGGGCTTTGTATGATGCTATCAGGTCCTACCATCTATGAAGACACAACATGCATGCAACCATTCCATCCCAAGTATGACATCAAATCCACCATATTTACCACAAAGCAAGACTTAATGTAATATGAACCCAGATCAACACCTATGAACCTTTTAGAAACAGTACATTCAACAAAAAGGATAGACACCAGAGGTTCATATAACAACTCGGGACACACAAGAAATCCACTAACAACCAAAAGTAATAATAAAAGGAATAATGAAACTCGAATCCATCAAAATCAAAACCTTCAACTTACCTTCCTTCGCCTTCCTCTTTGAAACGGAACAATCACTAGGGGGGAAAACTTACTCCAACTCTATAGAACGACTTAGAACATAAAGAAGGAAAACATTTCCTAAAACGTCTCATAGCCTCCTACTCATAATTATGGTGCACAACACAACCATGAGTAGGACTCTAATCGATGCAGTGTTGGACAACAACACATCTTCTACATGTATAAGAGCGGGGGCCAAGACAAGCAACCGGGCTCACCGTCATGATAATAACAATAGGTAATCTAAACATACAAGACATAGTCTAAACATAAGCTTGAGAGAAGATAGATATTGTCCCCAGACTTGAGGACTCACCATAAGCTAACTTGAACAAACCATCTAACCACAAGGAGAATCAACAGGAGCTCCGGTTCCTACATAGTGATATCATGTAGGGATAGAGTATGTGTTAGTACGTTTGAATGTACTAAGTATGTAGGATACAATGCAACAATAGATAGGCATCATAAGCAAAATGCATAATCATAAGCAATGAATAGCATACTAACAATATGACATGTATGAATGATGCTTAAAGTAAAACCATGCTTATATAGAACATAATATGAGTGTAAGAAGTGACCATTATAGTGCAAGCCAAGGCCTACCACCCCAAGCTAGGTGACCAAGGTATCAACCACTCGATAAGTTACCCGGACCTACAACCCCCAACCTAGGTTACCCGGACCGACACACACACACACATACACACACACACACACTCCTTCCATTATCATATAGTCATCTTAGACATACCTACTTCTCATCAACGTATACTCATCATATTCACACATTCCTTTCATCATCATATAGTCTTCATATACATACATTACTTTTATAATCGTTTCATTATCACCTCATCATCATTTCATCATCAAATAGTCATTCAACTCATAAGGCATGCTTTGGAGCTTCAATTCCTCAACAAACTATAACTGGACATTTTATCAAATATTTGGCAGGTGTGTAGTACTAGATAAAACCATAAAATTTAAGAGTGAAATCATGCAAGAAAACTTGAAGTAAAATAGTCCACCAATACTTAGTAATATCATCTTGCAAAATACATTGAAAACCCACATCAAATATCAAGAGAGATCATAGTTCTATAACTTAAAACATGCATAATCATAATAGGTAAATCATCTCATGGTATAGGCTTAAAAATAAGTAATCATGTATTTTCAACCAAACTTTCTTAAAATCCCAATATAGTATATGATCATAATGTCTAATGAATAATACCCATAAGCACTCAACTTGGAATGAAATGTAATTTTCATAGAAATTGAAGATTGGGCTTCATGGGTGAAAGGTACCCAAGAATGAAACCCACGTCCTTAGACCTTGAATATCTTGAAATTGAGTTGTTAAAGACTTGAAGTTTGGAAGTAGATCTTGGGATTCAAAGCTTGCTATTGAGTTTCCTTGAATTTATATTGGGGTTTTGATGGAGGCTCTTGAGAGAATTTGAGATTGTATTCTAATTGGGAGGAGTGAAATTGATCTTTAGGAATAGAGTTAGGTCCTTAGGAGGTGTTAAGATAGCATAGGAATTCTCAAAATACCAATAGAAATGGCTAAATTTACGGAATGCCGTTAATGAGGCGAAATTTTGCAAAAATTCATATATCCCCCTGCACATACAAGTTCTGCGATAACGGGCATAACTTCTTCATCCGAACTCTAAATAAGATGAAACCAAGTGCATTGGAAACTAATTCATAAGTGTTTTGATGTGATAGGTCATGGGCCAACTAGTTCTTTGTGTGCTAAGAGATATGCCCCTTTAGAGTTGACCCTGCTACCAATACTTGTGCAAAACTTAGCCAATGGAAATTTCTTTGAAATCGGCTTGATGCAGGGGACCCATGATAGTCTTAAATGACATGGATAAGGTTGAATTAGATTTGAATGAGAGATTGAAGCTTGAATAATTTTTTTTAATTTCGGAATGAGTTTGGGACACTTGAATTGGGATGAAACATTAGTCTAAATGTTTGACAAAGTATTGGGGAATGTCTTGTATGATATGAAAATGAACTATGGCTAAGTATAGGTATTTTCACGTATGGGAAGACTTAGGCCCAAGACCCAAAAGCCTTGGATCAAAATAAAATAATTGGGCACAAAATAAAGAAGTGGGGCGTCGCGCTAAGAATGAGCACTACACACTGGAATTTGATACTTTAAAATTTTGGATTTGCTATGGTTGCTCTAAAATTTGGGTTAGACCTATTACCTACTCAATTTTGCCCCGTGAACAAGAATATGAAGTTGAATTTTGAAATAATGCACGAATTTTTAGATATATGGAAATTACGATTCCGGGCACTTCTAGGGCACATTTTCGGGCACTTTTTGGGGTCGTTACTGCTTTTCCTCTAACGAATGTTCTTTGCTATTTTAGATCCTACCTATTCCAAGAGGGATAAAAGCTCATACTCCAGAGGAGAAACCGGCCCCTCCTGCTCCTCAAGTTCCTCATGATGGGGGAATGGTCCATGAAGAGTTTCGGGATGCTATTACCATGTTGACCCATGCCATACTAATCAAATCAACCAATGGGCAAAAGCCCCTCATGCTCCTACTCTGGCCTCAAGGGAGAGAGGTTTACTAAAATGAACCCACCGGAGTTCCATGGTTCCAAGATGGATGAGGATCCACAAGAATTTATTGATGAGGTGTATAAGGTGTTGTCCATTATGGGAGTTAACTCGGAAGAGAAAGTGGAGTTGGCAGCTTACCAACTCAAAGGGGTAGCTCAAATATGGTTCACCCAATGGAAGATGGAGAAGGGGAATAACAATGTCATCCTTTGGGAAGAGTTCGAGGAGGCATTTCTCAACCAGTTCTTCCCTCTTGAGCTAAGGGAGGCCAAAATGATGGTATTGATGAATCTAAAGTAGGAATCTACGAGTGTGAGGGAGTACCCCCTCAAGTTCAATCAATTCTTCAAGTATTCTCCACAATTTGTGGCTGAGCCGATCTCTAGGATAAACAAATTTTTGTCGGGTGTGTCCGACTTGGTGAATGAGGAGTATCATACCGCCATGTTGATAGGTGATATGGATTCGTCCCGCCTCATGACATATGCTGAACAACTTGAGGGGGAAAAGTTGAGAAAGTGAAGGAGTGATGAGGCTAAGAGAGCCTGTCTTGAAGGTGGATTCCAAAATTCCAAAGGAGGCTGGTTTCCTCAAGTTCCTAAGTTCCAAGGCCAAGGGTCTTCCAATGCTCCTAATATAAGGTTTACCAATGACTACCCTAAATGCCAAGGTTGTGCTAGGAGCCACAGTGGCCTATGTTTGAAAAATGCTAATGCTTGCTATGGTTGTGGTGAAGTGGGTCATAAGGTGATTGATTGTCCACGTGCACAAAAAAAAGGTAGAGATGATTGTCCACAAGGCCAAGGTGCAAATGCGGGTTCAAAGGGAAGAGGAGGCCAACAAAGGGGTCCCCAAGGAAAAATAGGTTTTATGCTCTTCAAGGAAGACAAGGGGTTGAATGAGGTGCCGATGTCGTCACTGGTATGTTAAAGGTTTTTTATTTTGACGTGTATGCTTTGATTGATCCGGGTGCCACTCTTTCTTTTATTACTCCTTTTGTTGCCAAAAAACTTTATATTAGACCCGAATTGTTGTGTTCTTATGAGGTGTCTACTCCCGGTTATACATCCATTATTACTAGAAGAGTCTATAGAAATTGATGGATTTTGATGTCATTCTTGGGATAGATTAGTTACATGCATATTATGCTTTATATTAATTGTAGAACCAGTAGGGTAAAATTCCAATTCCCTAATGAACCCTTCCTTGAGTGGAAAGGTTGTGATGTGGGGGTCAAGGGAAGGTTTATTTCTTGCATTAAAGCCCAAAAGTTGATTTCTAAGGGGTGTCTCTACCATCTTGAGGGTTAGGGATGTTGAGTCCAAAGTCCTTCCCATAGAGTCAGTTCTGGTGGTTAATGAGTTTCTTGATGTCTTTCTCGATGAGCTTCCCGGTGTTTCTCCCAAAAGGGAAATAGACTGTGTCATAGACCTCCTTCCTGACACTCAACCCATTTCTATTCCCCCTTACCATATGGCCCAGACAGAGTTGAAGGAGTTGAAAGAGCAATTGTGGGATTTGTTGGAGAAGGGTTTCATAAGGCCTAGTCAATCACCTTAGGGTGAACCAATATTGTTTCTGAAGAAGAAGAATGGTACTCTTAGAATGTGCATTGACTATTGTAAACTTAGTAGGGTCCCCATAAAGAATAAGTACCATCTACCAAGGATCAATGACCTTTTTGACCAACTTCAAGGGACTAGTCACTTCTCTAAGATTGATCTTCGGTCCGGGTATCACCAAGTAAAAGTGAGGGAGTGTGACATTCCCAAGACGACCTTCTGGACTAGGTATGAGCATTATGAGTTTGTGGTTATGTCTTTTGGGTTGACCAATATATCGTCTATCTTTATGGACCTTATGAATAGGGTCTTCAAACCCTACCTTGATTTATTTATGGTGGTCCCTGTTGATAATATCTTGATTTATTCCCATAGTAAGGAAGAGCATGTGAATCACTTGCGAGTGGTATTGCAAATCTTGAGGGAGGAGAAGTTGTATGCTAAATATGAAAAATGTGAGTTTTGGTTGAAAGAGGTTGCTTTTCTAGGTCATGTGGTGTTTGGTGATGTCATTAAGATGGATCCTAAGAAGACGGAGGTGATTAGAAATTGGTGTAGACCTTTTACTCCATCGACATTAGAAGTTTCTTGGGTTTGGAGGGTTATTATCGGAGGTTTGTAAATGACTAAGTTGACCCCAAAGAAGGCAAAATTTGTGAGGACCAATGAGTGCAAAAATAGTTTCCAAACTTTGAAGGATAAACTTGTCTCCACTCCTATCTTGTCTCTACTGGAAGGGTAGGAAGGGTTTTGTTGTGTATTGTGATTACTCAAGAATTGGTTTGGGTTGTGTTTTGATGCAAAATGGTAAGGTGATAGCTTATGCCTCTAGACAACTTAAGGTGCATGAAAAGAACTATCCTACCCATAATCTTGAATTGGCCGCTGTGGTATTTGTTTTGAATATTTGGCGTCATTACTTGTATGGGGTTCATGTTGATGTGTTCACCGACCATAAGAGTCTCCAATATATGTTCACCCAAAAAGATATCAACTTGAGACAAAGAAGGTGGTTAGAGCTCCTTAAGGATTATTGTAATGTACTAGGTGTTGTTAAGGCTATAATTGCGTGAAAGGATAATGTTCAAGCGAATTCCTATTAAGTAAAATTTCAAATGAAGGTTATCTTAGTGATTAGCTTGGTTTAGTTATACGATTGTTGAGGTGGTCTTGGAAGGGGATTGGTTTATCCTTGGTATAGTATTTTGGGGGAAATGTAATGTGAAGTTAAGACTAAAAAATGAAGTTTGGTTTGTGTTTGGAATTATTTGAAATGAAGGTACATGTGAAGGTTGCATAATTGACTTGTTTGGGAGTAACTCTTTTGCCATTGTTGCATGGCTTACATGGGTAGCCTTTGGCATGCCCTTAGCATGACTTGAGATCATACCATACCGTGTCATAGCACCATGGGAATGGATAATACTGCCATACCTATGTCCTATGCCCATTCCCTTGTGTTTGGCATCTTTCTTCTTTTTAAAAGTGAGTGAAAATCCCCTTTACACCATCTGATTTTTTGTCCTTTCCCCACACGTTTTTGACCACTTTTCAGTGATTAAATGACCCTTATAACATTCCCCCTAAAATCAGTATAAATAACCCCCATCTACTTATACTCTACATCACTCTTCAAAGAAACAAAATCCCCTAATCTACATTGCTCTCCCAAAACTCTTTCAACACTTAGGCTAAGTATTCTTCAAGATCTCCACCAAGTCTCTACATCTTCTCAAGGCTAATCAAGCAAGGTATGTGGGTTTGATTCTTGATTTCCTTTCAACCAGGAAGTCTACTTCGAAAAACTAAATTTAGAATTACGAATTTCTCAATCTTTGATTTATGTATAATTGCATACTAATTAATATTTGCTTAATTTATCATTATTCATATAGTTTATGATTATTTATGAATATTTATCAAGGTTTTACATAATTTAATTCAAGCATTTCAAATTTACATTATTTAAGCTAACTTATATTTTCAAGTCTTACAGATAAAAATGAATTATTATGATTTTATCCTAAAATGTTCCTATGATTATTGTAACTTTGTTTGAATATAAAACTTATGATTTTAAGGTTATTAAACTAGTCTCCATTGTGATTTAAGTTGAGTTATGAAATTCGGATATTTGGCTTTCATGGCATAATATGAACTTATGATTTTGGACAAGAATAAGTAAATACAAGTATGAAATCATATTGGGTGACTAAAGATCCATTAATTTTTATTTTGAATCTTTGTTAAGGAGCTATTCTAAGTACAAGTTTGAAAATGATTTATTTTACAAGTTATAACTTTCCGAACTTAATTGAGTTTTGATTGTTTCTAATATGCATTGTCTGTTTCTGTGAGATTTTGACATAGCACCGAATGAGTTAGGAGTGAGACTCGACCTAAGAGGTCTTATATAAAGCTTCTAATCTCATAACTACATGCCACTGTAGGATATTTTGATTATGCTTTTTTAGGCTTTCTGACTAGTGGATCCATTTAGTAATTCCATTTTCGGAGTTATACCCTGGCAAGTTAACTCACTCTTTGGCCGGTGTGGGGCACGACATCGGTATTTTGTATTATAGCTCATATTGTTTTGTCGATTATGGTCGTATTCCCACACTTATTTGTTTATGTGCTTCTCTATGCATTTTCATGGCATTACTTTACGCTTTACTTTGGAACTGAATATATTGTTTAAGCTTGGAGTTTGTCATATTGGGTAAGTATTCTTTGTCATTATATTTACTTGTTGCATTGCTTATGCACATACTTAGTACATTCTAAAGTACTAACTGCATTTTTTGCCTATATGCTATAATCATGTAGGGACAAGCGATCTACCTTATCCTCCTCCGCGTGGCTAGATTGCTTGTGAAGACTTTGAGGTTTGGTGAGTTCCCATTTATTGGGAACAGAACCCTTATCTTCAAGATTTACCTTTGTTATTTAGATATTTGATGTACGTTCATTTTGACTTAGTATTGAGGAGCCTAGACTTGTATTCTTGGTTCTATTTATTGTCATTGTTTAGAGGTGTGTCTGGGCTATTGCTACACTTGGAATATTTTAAGCTATTTAACTTATGTTTCCACTTATAGTTACAAGTTGTCCCTTAGTCCCATTCCCCATATTTCAGTGTCATCTATTTGCCATTTACCATTTAAACCTATAATGCGCAATTATGATTTAAGAGGCTTGTTTGGGGGCCTTCAAGTTCTCATTCACTGTGTCACACCTAGGCCGTAGGTTTGGGTCGTGACAAACTTGGTATCAGAGCACAAGGTTTTAAAATGATCCTTGGAAGTCCACAGACCACATGTAGTAGAGTCTTATTCATGGTGGTGAAGTGCGCCACAACTATGAATAGGAGGCTATGAGATGTTTAGGATTGTCTCACTTCTTTGTTTAAGTCAAATCATGCCTTAGAGTAACTTTAGATATCCTTCCTTCTAATGACTTATATGTTGCACTATAGAAAATGCTGCCAAGAAGAAATATTTCTGTACGTGAGGTTCCTAAACCTCCAGAAGAGGGTAATGTGTCCCACATCGAGTTCAGGAATGTTGTCTCATTATTGGCTCAAATGGTTGCCAATCAAGCTCTACCTCAAGCTACTACCCACGCAATAAGGGTGAGAGATTTCACCCGTATGAACCCACCAGAATATTATGGAAACAAAACTGATGAGGATCCCATGGACTTCATTGATGAGGTATACAAGGTTCTCTCGATCATGATGTGTCATCGGAGGAGAAGGCGGAGTTGGCGGCCTACTAACTTAAAAACCTTGCCCAGATTTGGTATGATCAGTGGGAAGGTGAAAGGGTGCTTGGTGGTTCAATTGATTGGGAAGAATTCAAGGCTACGTTCTTGGACCGCTTTTTTCCTCTTGAATTAAGGGTAGCCAAAATGAAAGAGTTTATGAACTTGAGGCAAGGGTCGATGAGCATTTGCAAGTACTCACTGAAATTCGACACTCTCCAAATATGCTCCTATTCTGGTACCCGATCCTAGGGCTAGGATGAATATGTTTGTTTCAGGAGTCTCCGACCTGATCAACAAAGAACGCCAAACTGCCCTACTAATCCAAGACATGGTTTTGTCTCAATTTATGATTTATGTCGAACAACTTGAGGAAAAGAAGATTCGCAAGCTGAGGAACAATGATGTAAGAGGCCAAGGTATGATGGTGAGTATCAAGGTCACAAGGGTGGTGATGGTAACCAAGGTCATCAAAACCAAAGGTTCCAACAACGAGGGTCTTCGAATGCCTTCAACCAAAGCCATACTAATGATCGGTTTCAACATACTAAGGGTCAACAAAGTGGTGGCCTTGCTCAAGCTTGGCCAACATGCAAAAAGTGTGGTAAGAGCCATGGCAGTGTGTGCTATTAGGAGTCGAGAAGTTGTTTTGCATGTGGCCAATTAGGTCACAAAATTGCCAATTGCCCCAACGCTCATAATAAGGGTAAGGGTAGTCGCCACATGGTAAATATTTGTAGGAGGACCAAAAGCCACAAGATGCGCCACAAGGTGGTGGTCCTCGCAATAATAGGTTTTATGCACTACATAATAGGCAAGAGGTGGAAGATTAGCCAAATGTTGTCATGGGTATGTTGAAAGTGTTTGGTTTTGCTGTTTATGTGTTGGTTCCTGGTGCCAACTTATCCTTTCTGACCCCTTTCTTTGCTAATAGGTTAAATTTAAGTCCCAAAATTTTGCATGACCCTTTTCTTGTGTCTACTCCTGTGGGTGAGTCAATAGTTGCTAAAAGAGTCTATAAAAATATTCCTGTGTCTATTATGCATAAAACTCTTCCATGCAATCTTATTGAATTGTTTATGGTAGATTTTGATGTGATCCTTGGTATGGACTGGTTGCATGTCTCTTATGCCACCATAGATTGTAGAAACCGTAAAGTTAAATTTCAAATTCCTAATGAACCCTTGTTTGAGTGGGAAGGGCAAGATTCTGTTTGAGTTTCTCGATATGTTTCCCAAAGATCTTCCTGGTATTCCTCCCGAAAAGGAAATTGATTTTGGCATAAACCTCCTTCCCAATGCCAAACCTATAGGATGGCACCAGCGGAGTTGAAAGAACTTAAGTATCAATTGAAAGATTTATTGGAGAAGGTATTTATTAGGCCTAGCAAATCTCCATGGGGTGCTCCTATTCTGTTTGTAAGGAAGAAGGAGGGGTCACTCCGAATGTGCATTGACTATCGTCAACTCAACAAAGTCACCATTAAGAATAAGTACCCACTTTAGAGGATAGATGGTTTATCTGACCAACTACAAGGAGCTAGACATTTTTCTAAGATCGATCTTCGTTCTGGGTATCACCAGTTACGAATTAGGGAAAGTGATATTCCTAAGACAACTTTTAGAACAAGGTATGGGCACTATGAGTTTTTGATGATATCTTTTGGATTGACTAATGTGCCGACTATATTTATGAATCTTATGAATCGGGTCTTCAAACCATACCTTCATATTTTTGTTGTGCTCTTTATTGATGATGTACTAGTCTACTCCCCAAGTGAGAAGGAATATGAGGGACATTTGAGAATAGCCCTTCAAACTTTGAGAGATGAGCAATTGTACACCAAATTCAGCAAATGTATGGATGTTGGATAAAAGAAGTTTCTTTCCTTGGCCATGTGGTGATTGATAAAGGTATTATGGTGGACCCAAGGAAGACTGAGGTGGTGCGAAACTGGCCTAGACCCTTAACTCCGTCTGACATAAGGAGTTTTTTGGGTTTGGCAGGTTACTACTGACGGTTTATAGCAGGTTTTTCTTCAATAGCATCCCCTTTAACCAAATTGACCCCAAAAAAGTCCAAGTTTGTGTAGTCTGTTGAATATGAGAAGAGTTTCCAAACATTGAAAACTAAGCTAACTTTGGTTCCCATCCTCTTCTAGATGGTTTGGATGGTTTTATGGTATATTTTGATACATCTAGGGTTGGGTTGGGTTGCGTGTTGATGCAAAATGGTAAGGTCATAGCTTATGCTTCTAGACAGTTGAATGAGCATGAGTACAATTATCCAACTCATGACCTTGAATTGGCAGCGGTAGTGTTTGCTCTAAATATTTGGCATCACTATCTCTATGGGGTTCACTTGGATGTATTTACCAATCACAAGAGCTTGCAGTATGTGTTCACTCAAGCGGACTTGAATCTAAGTCAACAGAGATGGCTTGAACTTCTCAAAGACTAGATATGAGTGTCCACTACCATCCAGGTAAGGCCAGTGTGGTGACCGATTCTTTGAGTAGAATATCCTTGGGTAGTATGAGTCATGTTGAGGGTGAAAAGAAAGAGTTGGAAAAGGAAGTCCATCAGTTGGCTAGATTGGGTGTTAGGTTGGAAGGTACTAATGATGGTGGCGTATTTGTTCATGATGGGTCTCAATCTTCTTTGATTGTTAATGTGAAGTCAAAGGAAGACCTTGACCCTACTTTGATTGAATTAAAGAAATTAGTTGAACAAAAGAAAGTGGAGGTTTTCTAAGAAGGGGGAGATGGTGTCCTTAGATACCAAGGCCGGTTGTGTGCCGAATGTAGATAGATTGAGAACCTTGATCTTACAAGAGGCTCATAATTCATCTTATTCTATTCATCCGGGTTGCACCAAAATGTATCGAGATTTGAAGGAAGTCTATTGGTGGGGTAATATGAAAAAGGACATAGCCAAATTTGTGTCCGAGTGTCCAAATTATCAGCAAGTAAAAGCTGAGTATTAAAGGCCCGGTGGGCTAGCTCAAGACATTGAAATCCCAACTTGGAAGTGGGAGGAAATCAATATGGACTTCATTGTTGGATCGCCTCGGAGTCGGAAATAATATGATTCAATTTGGGTAATTGTGGATCGTATGACCAAATCAACTCATTTCTTACTGGTTAAGACTTCGTACAGTGCTGAAGATTATGCAAAGTTATATATTTGTGAGTTGGTCTGGTTACATGGTGTTTCTTTCTCAATAATATCAGATTTTGGCCCTCAATTCACTTCTTATTTTTGGAAGGCATCACAACGAGGTTTGGGTACCAAAGTTAAGATGAGTACCGCATTTCATCCTCAAACAAATAGAAATGCGGAAAGGATGATTCAAACATTGGAAGATATGTTGAGACCATGTGTCTTGGAATTTAAAGGTAATTGGGATGATCACTTACCTCTTATTGAGTTTGCATATAACAACAATTATCATTCTAGCATCAAGATGGCTCCGTTTGAAGTTCTTTATGGTAGGCGATGTAGATCATCGGTTGGCTGGTTTGAGGTAGGTGAAATGGAATTATTAGGCCCAGATTTGGTCTTGGAGGCTATGGAAAAGTGAGGATAATAAGAGACAGATTGAAAATGGCTCAAAGCCGACAAAAGCCATATTCGGATATGAGGAGGAGATATCTTGAATTTGATGTGGGAGATTGGGTGTATCTCAAAGTTTCTCCTATGAAGGGTGTTGTTCATTTTGGCGAAAAGAGCAAGTTGAGCCCAAGATTTGTGGGTTTTTAAAAAAATTTAAGAAGGGTTGGAAAGGTAGCTTATGAGCTTGAGTTGCCTAATGAGATGGAGTTGGTTCACCCTGTTTTTCATGTAGCTATGTTAAGGAAGTGCATTGGTGATGCAAGTTCTATAGTTCCATTGGATGTTATGAAGGTTGGAGAAAATTTGACTTATGAAGAAGTACTGGTACAAATTTTGGATTGACAAGTCAAGAGGTTAAGAAATAAAGATGTAGCATCCGTCAAGGTTCTTTGGAGGAACGAGCAAGTTGAGAGCACTACATGGGAAGCTGAAGCAGACATGATGAAGCAATACCCCTATCTTATCCCAACAAATCAAGCCTAAGGTTTAGGTAATTCTATTCCTCGAGTTCGAATTACTCATTCTGTACCATTTTGTCACTGTTATGGATAATGTTCCAGCGAATTCCTATTAAATTAAGTAAAATTTCAAATCAAGGTTATCTTAGCGATTAGCTTGGTTTAATTATGTGATTGTTGAGGTGGTCTTGGAAGGGCGGTTGGTCTATCCTTGGTTTAGTATATTGGTGGAAATGTTATGTGAAGTTAATCTTAAAAAAATGAAGTTTGGTTTGCGTTCGGAATTATTCGAAATGAAGGTATAAGTGAAGGTTGTATAATTGACTTGTTTGGGAGTAATTCTTTTGACATTGTTGCATGGCTTGCATGGGCAGCCCTAGGCATGCCCTTAGCACGACTTGAGGCCATACCATACCATGCCATAGCACAATGGGAAGGGATAATGCTGCCATACCTATGTCCCATGCTCACTCCCTTGAGTTTGACATCTTTCTTCTTTTTAAAAGTAAGTCAAAAAGCCCCTATGCACCACGTGATTTTATGCCCTTTCCCTAACACGTTTTTGACTACTTTTTAGTGACATTAAATGACCCTTATAACCATCCAAAAATCAGTATAAATAACCCCCATCTACTTAGTCCCTACATCACTCTTCAAAGAAATAAAATCCCCTAATCTACAATGCTCTCCCTTAACTCTCTCAACACTTACGCTAAGTATTATTCAAGACCTCCACCAAGTCTCTTCATCTTCTAAAGGTTAATCGAGCAAGGTATGTGGGTTTGATTCTTAATTTCCTTTCAACCAAGAAGTCCTCTTCGAAAAACTATTTAGAATTATCAATTTCTCAATCTTTGATTTATGTATAATTGCATACTAATTAATATTTGCTTAATTTGTGGTTATTCATATCGTTTATGATTATTTATGAATATTTATCAAGGCTTTACATAATTTAATTCAAGCATTTCAGATTTGCATTATTTAAGC
>JAABOM020063167.1:0-43403 GCA_011800125.2 Solanum clarkiae | reverse complement strand
TAATCTAAGAAAAAATTGAATTAGAAAGTATCCTCTTGAAAGTTGGATTACCATTTTACCTTACTCTCAATTAAAATGTCACTAACTATCTAAATTAATTATCAATAAAATAGTAATTATATTATTATATATTATTAAATGTAAAAAGAATCTAAGAAAATATTGAATTAGAAAATATCCTTTAAAAGATAAAATATTATTTTACCCCTTAACTAAAATTTATTCCCTTGAAATCATATAATATAAAGGATTTAAACTTGGATATGAATTTGTTTTAAATATGAGAATTCGAAGAGTTGTTAGAAATAATTCTTTTTAAAGAAAACTCATCGATAATAATTAATCAAATTCTCATTTATAAATCTATTTCTTACATTTAATTTAAAACATCTTTTCATTTTTTCGTATTCTCATTAATTTACAATTATTATTCCGTTATAAATGGCATTCCAGTTTACAAGTAATATTATAATTGCATTCAGTTAAGACACCTTTTCAGCTCCCCATTTTTCTTATTCTCATTAAGTCATATTTACAGTAGGTATTCTACTAATACAAAATATAAATATTACCAACTACAATGAAGCAGATATGTGAATTTCAATTTTGTGTTTTTACGTTATGTTTTCAATTTTCATTTGCCAAAAAACTAATAGCATCCACTTGCATCCTGTTTTCTTTTCCTTCATGTTATAGATATCTTTCTTCGTGGATGAAATTTCAGCAAGAAATTTTTACTATTTCAATTTACAAGTACTTATGTATATGGTATAATTTGAACTTACATAATAATAACATATACTATTTCTTTCATGTTTTATTTTTATTGCAGAAAGTTTGCATGAAGTTATAGATTATTTTAGCAATTATCGCGAATTTGGAGATAACATATATTCATTCCACACCATAGGAAGCAAGGCATGCCATATTCATTTTGGTACTATTTTTCAATTTACGTTCTAATTAATCTTGCATTGGATTCAGATCCTTATAACACATGGTGGATGCTCTTTTTGTAAAGCTATAATGGAAATTCAGGACTTCCACAAACTCCTTATGGAGTTTTTTCATGTAGAAAAAATATTGTAAAAGATTGCATCCTGTGATAGCTAAGGGTTCTGGAGTGTCTCAGATATGGAGAAAATTGATGCAGATAAGAGAAGTAGTGAAGCATAACATCTGATGGCAAGTAAAAGCAGGAAAAAAGCAATTTATGATTTGATAATTTGACCAAACTATGAGCATTATACTACATTGAAGAGAACAATACATCAGATGAAGAAATTGAGCTGAAGGAGTTTGTTAGGGCTGGTCAGTGGAACATACAGAAGCTGCTCAACTATCTATCGGATAAAGATATAGTCGACTACAACTGCGATGACATCATACCTCCTCACATTGAAGAGAGAAGTGACAAAGCATGCTGGATGGGAATCCTATGGGTCTTTCTCAGTTAGATCTGCCTGGGAGCTATTAAGGTCGAGGAATAGTCAAAGTGAGGTAGAAAATATCTGTGGGTCAAAGGATTGTCATTCAAGATTAACTTCTTTTTTTGAAAAGCATGAAATGGTAGAATTGCAATTGATGATAACTTGAAAAGGAAGAGAATTAATATTATGTCTAGATGTTGGTGATGTGATGGACATGCACAGAAAACAATGTTCCATCTATTCTTAACAGCACCAATTGCCAAAAAAAAAAGTGTGGATTTTTTTTTGCCAAAGTGGAGGGCATACATCTCCATAGATTAATCAAAAAATGGCGGACAGAGGCAAAAACAACCAAAGTGCAGCAACTATTCAATGCTATTCCACCATTAGTTTTTTGGGAATAGTGGAAGAGAAGGAACAATAGAAAGCATGGTAGGAAAAAATTCTTTCAACACTATGATTTACAACATTCAGAAGAGTATATTTTATATGATTGAACTCTTGAATCCTAAGATGAGGGTAATGGGATATAGCTGGGAGGAGTTGTTTAAGGTCTTAAGTGAATACAGACCAAGACTATATCATCATATAGTCAATTGGGAGCTGCCATCTAGGGGAAGTTAGGAGTATAATATGGATGAGGCTAGTAAAGAAAATTCAGGACCAAGCTATTATGGTTTCTGCATAAGCGATCACTATGGAGACCTATGTTATGCACAAGCAGGGTTTCTTGGACAAATGGCCAACCTGCAAGCTGAGGCCAATACCATTCTAAAGGTTGTGAAATACTGGAGTAAGGAAACAAAAGTTGTTAAATACTTGAAATAAACTCGTTGGTGATGGTGAATATGATTAAGGGGCAGATGCAGACACCTTGGGAAATCATAGAGATTATTGAAGAGATTAGACAACAACTGGAGGCACAACAAATAGTCATTCAACAAATTTTCTGGGAGGGCAATCAATTGGCAGATTTCCTAGCAAATCATGCAGCACAAGAAGAAAAGGAACTAATTTTTAAAGAGTTCAAATTTCTGCCTAAGGTGGGTCGGCAAATCATAAACACAAACAAACAACAAATCCCTATATTAAGGATCAGAATGAAGCCGGTTTAAGTCCCATAAACATAAAAAGTTTGCTATGTGCCCTTACATTTAAAGCCACTTAGACAGCGCAACAAGTTTCACAACGGTGGAAATATAAACACAAAAGAAGAAGGCTACATACAAACAAAGTGTGCTACATCAAGCGAAGCCACAAAAAAAGAAAGTTAGCATGGAACTCAAGATCTGATGTCTGTGGGATTGAACCTAGAGGACCAATCGCATCTCGAGCATTAACAACGATCGACTCCCGTCAAAATAAGTGGCAAGTCCAACTATCTTCAAGAAGAATCGAAAGAGGATCATTTGGTCAGACTTGGAGAACAAGAGGTAGAAGTACAAAGAAAGCAAGTGTTGAGATAGAAATAATACCTAATCCAGATGAATACCAAAGAGGAACTCAAGAAACAGAAGAAAAATTGTGACAAGGAACACCACTTGTAGCAAGGTCGACCATGACGGAATGTTACACCTCGGGATGGTACCCTTTGCATGGCATTCACTCAGAGACTATTGCTAGTCCCCAAGTAAACCACTTGGCCTCATCAGATTCATTCAATCATCTAATATAGCGGAAGACATTAGAATGAGGAAGACATAATAATGTGTAGCTTGGTTAATTCATACATCAATGACAGAAGGCCATAGGCCATCAAAACTAGTCTGAACATCTATGACATCATAACAGTATTAAAAAAACTCGAATCAAAGAGGGAAAGACCCCAACATTAAACTATCACCTTCTATGTCTATGAAGCCTCTATCTCTAACATCTAGATGGTACCATAACAGGCCATTACCACCCAATTCAAAGAAAATAAAATACTCAATGAAGAAAAAGGCTCCTCCCAAGGTAAGAAGGTCTCACCATCTATGGAACCGTCAACGGTCTGTCAAAGTCCTCTAATACTTGTCTCTGCATCATAAAAAGATGCAGACCCAAAATAGGCGTCAATATATGAAATATACTGGTATGTAAAATGGCTGGAAGGGAATAGGTAAAAATCAAAATACTCAAATCAAGGAACTCAACCCAACTCAATAGGCTCAGCTTGATATATCATGCAAGTTTAAGAATGAAAACATTCCTTTAAAAATAAACTCAACAGTATGAAACTCACACCAAATTGTTCAAATTTTATAATAAAATAATACTCCTCATAAGATAGTTTAATATGCAACTTAGTGAAATCAATTATGCAATTTAGGGTGTTTCTCTAACCAATATCCAATCCCATCACCTTTAGTTTGGTGATGCACAACTAACGCGATGTCGTTGCCACGTCCTCCTAAGCTTGCCATGGTAAAGGACGATCAAACTCTACCTCATAAATCATGATTCATCAGCCTCGTCCATCTTTTTGGGACAGGAGTTGCCAGAATGTGCTGCAGAACTATCCTACGCAGGCAACGTAATACTGGCGTGTTTCTTCTTACTCAACTCGGTGCTCAATACTACTCCCAAAAATATGAAATCATACTCATCAAGTGAATAATTTACTCAAAACATCTCATCAAGTTTCATTGGAGTTAAATTTGAACATCAACTTCATCTCAAATATCAATATCATCATCTTTCATCGAATAAAAGAAATTTGAACTATATCCTTATCAAATATTACTCAAAATATTATTTAAAACTTAATGCACAATTCCATCGAAAACTCATTAAAATATGCATCATCTCGTCAAGACTGTTTCTCAAATCATTATTTATGCTCAAAACTCAAGCTCATGTAGACTTAGTAAGATATGCTCAAATTATCTTTGTCCAAGACATAAACCGACCATTCAAGTCTCAGTTCGAAATATGCATAAGAAAAGGGGTAAAGTATAATCATCAATTAGAGTTCATGTGAATGAAAGCCTGAACATACATCTAAATCAATTACTCAACCTAACATCACCATCAATATGTTTTTGTATGTACGAGGAACTCAATAGATCCATAGATAACTCAAGGATTCAATTCAAGAAACTCATGAAACTCTACATTGAACTCAATTTCGAAGATTCAACATATGGGGCGTGTGGATAAACTCAATCCAACACTTTGAATAGCTTTACATACCTGGGATGAAGAACAACACAAATCTTCACAAGAATTCAACCAAAATCCTCAAGATCTCCAACTCCTCTTCTCTCAAAATTCTAGCCTAAAAATGGGTTTTGGAACCCTTGTTCTCAACAAAAACGATCCTTATATTGATTTATGGAACTTGGGAGGGCTGGGAAAAGTCCAAAATGCCCTTCAAAAAATAAAAGAAAAAACAAGTTCACTTCAGAAGCACATGTCTGCAATGCAGACTGAACGCGGAGTAGTGTTTTTGACTGAAAATTCTCCGAATGAGTTTTCCAAACTTCGTCGATTTTTTTTTTAAAAACTAAGTGTGGGTCCGCTACAGTAGCGTGTCGAAGATTGGATGTGGACTAACACTGGTTCGGATTTTGTATCAAAAAATTATTTTTTGATCCAATTTCCCTAAAAATTGACACAGACCATTTTCCTACTCAATATTTCATGCTGATCGCGTTATTCGCACAATCCTTCTCTAGGGGTATTTCGACAATTTTCATGGGTAATTTGATAATTTCACCAGGCGTTATATTTTCTTCCCTTGGGATCAGTCGTCCTCGAATGATGAGTAAATGTGGACATCAAGGCTCGAATAACACTCAGACCTCTTCTCAATAACTCAATTTATCGCCTCTTCATCAACCTCAACAAACTCTACTCAGACCCAGAAATAGACACATCAATCCAAAAAACAAACAACAACAACAACATTACCCCAATGCCTCAAAGGCTCCCGCCCATTGCTGGGTAAGGGGGGTCGGTTGTACGCAGCCTGACCCCTATGTTTAAAAACATAGCGCGACTGTTTCCGGATGACCCATGATAAGCGTCGAAAGTTGCATTGACTAACTGCTAATTCACAATTGAAAGAAGCGCAGACAGTTTAAAGAGCTATTTTGCTTTATTCCATCATACTCCAAAGCCAAAAAATAGTGAATCTTTGGCTCCATCCAAGATTGATGGAAACATCAATCCAAAAATGGAAACATTAATTAAGTCAAGGGTAAGAACATTTCCCTCAACATTCTCATCGTCAGGAACGAATAGAACATCGAAAACCAAATCAATTTGAATTGTTTGAACACTTCGACAAATAGTCTTCTGAACTTGGAAAGGAAGTCATCAACTCTAATAGAGAATAGAAATATCAAGGTGCATAACACTCCATGGGTAACTCTCAAACTTTGCACCTTATCTCAACTACGCTCCTCTTCATGGCACTATACCTCTGCAATTTAAAGCTTATAGCTCCTACTAAAACCTCTACCTAATCATATCCTCTTATTCTGGTCAAGCTTAATTCTAGGCGTCAAAGTGCTACTTCTAAGCTAATCATATATATTT
The DNA here is from genome assembly GCA_011800125.2 of Solanum clarkiae. Lineage (NCBI taxonomy): Eukaryota > Viridiplantae > Streptophyta > Magnoliopsida > Solanales > Solanaceae > Solanum > Solanum clarkiae. The sequence continues at coordinate 37,449 of JAABOM020063167.1, read as the reverse complement.
CTATACAGCTAGCCCTTATTTCAAGCTCTATACCTTCTCAGGGATTTTCATTTAGAGAACACTACTCCCCTATCGCCACTCTATTGCATTTACCTAGAACACTCACTCAAAAGTCATTGATAGCCTTCTCCGATTACTCATGTAGTGACATCCACACATTGAAGCCTGTCAATCTAACCACTTCAACTATACCTGAGAATTATCAAGCCTACTCAGCACTTCTAAATCCGTCATTAATTGAGCTCTTATTTAAAGATACATTAACATGCTCTTGCCTAGAGACACTCTAATCTACTTTTACCTATTTGTACCATATCATATGGTCTCATCTCTCTCTTTCTCCATGTCCATGACCTGAATGAAAGGAGGACATCATAATCAGCACATCAAGGAACATCGTCCACTCCCACTCATCAACAATAACTCATTTGTTATCATTAACATTGCTATCAAGATCGGAAGGAAGGATTATTGGAAATGCTTGGAGGGAAAGATCATAAGCACGATACATTTAAGGAATTCAATCTGAGAGCATTAGTAATATGATACAACCTCACTAGCCCTTTTGGACCTACCGTGCATTTTATGGAATTGAACATGCTGTGAAACTTAAGTCACATCTCGTATGACTTAAGGTTGGGAATTCTGAGATTTTCGTGAGATAAAGTACAACTGTCACTTCTTGTCTTGGGGACTAATCACTAATATGGATCAACATCTGGTGTATGGGTTTAGTCCAAAGGCATGGCGCTCATACATAAGACAGGAATAAAGCATCACCTCAACCAGGCTCTAAGGAATATGAGAGATTGAAATACATCGACGTCTCATCCTGATCAAATCATCAATATCAAAACTCAAGGCTTACTCTGTTTTATAGACTACTCATCTCCCCTTTAATTCAAAGGTCCTCTTCTTAACTCTATGAATCATCTCCCTTTACTAAGCTATAAGTATAGTTCTCTACACGGTTTGGGGTATCACTATCCACAAGAACATCTCAAATTCTCTTGTTGGTGCTATACTCAGGATATAGAAATTGCTATTGAGACCTTCTTCTAGAATATGGATCTTAGCTTCTTTCTAGCTCTGTGGGCATCTTTCTATACTAACTACTCTTATTGGTATGCCTAATCGCTTTCTACCACTCTTATCATCTAACCTCTTAGTCCAAACTACTTACATTCAACTTCTACGCTCCAATATATTTTGACTAAAGAAGTCTTGGGTTATAAGGTAGAACTTATCCTCTTTCATACATAAGTCATCATCGATCTAATTACTAAAGGTAAAAAGAAATACTTACATGATCTCTCTCTACATTGACAACTCAAATATACTATCCATGTTCTCATAGCAGGTCAAAACTTAGAGCTTCATACAATTTTACTCTATCATGGATACCTACCTTAAACCTCTTCTCATCTAGTGTTCCTTCCTCAATTTACTATCTCCCTCGAAAAAGTGTATTTACCATACTCGTAGCACCTCACTTGTTGCAAGTCGTCATCTAAATGTTGAACACATGCTACAACAAGACTCTTAGAACAAATCTCTAACTAAAACTATCACTGTCATAATGCTATCTCCCTCTTCACATTGCTCCCTAGAATTCAAGATTAGGGCTTAGTGTTAACATGTGCATCACACACTTCTCTCATATTACACCAACCTATAACTAATATGTAACAATTTAGGACAATAGGCTTACTAAGGTCTCACGGTGAATACTCGATCAATACATCCCCTCGTCACAACTCAAGTACCATCCACCTATCTACTATACCTCATCATCTGGCTAAGCTCATCACTCTATAAGTCTCACAAGACTTCACACTGTGGTATCATAAGCCTAGTTAGGTCTTTTACCTTAAAAGTTCTCTGTTTCCGCGACTCAACATTTATACTTCACCCTCACTAATACAAATATCATAATACATCAACATAAACTTCTTTGTAGTTTGAGCACACTCTAACTTATCCTAACAATAACGCTGTCTCTATACCTCATCATGAAATCAAATGGTACTTCCTAACCCTTTGTCAAAACATAAGGGAATCAAATCACTGCCACATTACTTACCTAGTAGGCATATCACTCTAGTTGTAAGACTCAATCAATCACCACTCTCACTATCTGGTCTCCTCCACTCCCTCATCATCCTTCTAGTTAAAGGGTAACAACTCCACTTATAATTTACAAGACCTCAAATCACACTCTTAGTTAGAAACATTAAACTTCTTAGAAACATAAGTTTCTCTCTCATGGATAATATTAAAAGCAAGTAAGGACTCAAATTATACCTATCACAACATCCTGGAGTGTTTTTCTGATCTGGGCAACTACCGCGGCACATAACTATTCCATGGCCTCGCTCGTGCCAGAAGTATCTCCTCTCTGATTTTCTCTAAGTTGCGGCATCAGTGTAGAGGGTTGAGCTTTGTTGACTGACTTTGGACGCTCCATCTTGAAGTGACCCACCTAGCCACACTTATAGCAGCGATCGGTTCCAAATGAAGTTTACCACACTCTCTACATGGTATCTTTCCTTTACGACCTCAAGACGCACGTCCTCAGAACAAAGGGTTCCATACCTTGAAGGGCTTATTTCTCCGTGGCTTCAGATTGTATCTGTTATTATATATATGTGCATCCACCTGTGATGCCGCATAACTAGAAGGTCTCTATAGAAAAAGTGGGTTGAGTAGTAGGCTCAAGCTTCTTGCTACTGACGTCATCTCTCAGGTTTATGGAGAATTCAGAAGGCATGGTCTACAAACGTTTAACACACGATTTAGAAGAGAGATTTTCTAGAGTTCAGCTCTATAGCACGAATCATGACAAGAAAGAAATAGTGACAACTCCTAATGCCCCATAGCCTCTCTATTATGGATGTGGCGCACTTCACACCAATAATGAATACTCTATTACACACGACTTTATAGACTCCCTAGGACTCTTGAACTCTGTACTCTGTAACTAGTTTGTCACGCCTCGGGATGGTATCCTTGGCTTGGTTGGCACTTAAAGACTATTGCTAGTCCCCAAGTGAACCACTTGGCCTCATCACATTCATTCAATCATCTAATATAGTGGAAGATATTAGAATGGGGAAGACATAATAGTGGGAATCTCGGTTAATTCATACATCAGTGAAAGATGTCCATAGGCCATCAAATCCAGTATCAACATCTATGACATCATAACATTATTAAGAAAACTCGAATCAAAGAGAGAAAGACCCCAACATCAAACCATCACCTTTTATGTATATGAAGCCTCTACCTCTAACATCTAGATGGTACCATACGATAGGCCATGACCACCCAACTCAAAGAAAACAAAATACTCAGTGAAGAAAAGGGCTCCTCCGAAGGTAAGGAGGGCTCACCATCTCTGGATCCATCGATCTTAACTTAAATGGTGCACATGTCGAAGTCCTCTAATACTTTCCTTTGTATCATGAAAAGATGCAGACCAAAATGGACGTTAATACATGGAATATAATGGTATATAAAATAGTTGGAAGGAAATAGGTAAAAATCAAAATACTTAAATCAAGGAACTCAACCCAACTCAATAGGCTCAACTTGATATAACATGCAAGTTTAAGAATGAAATCATGCCTTTATAAATAAACTCAATAGTATGCAACTCACATCAAATTGTTCAAGTTTTATAATAAAGTAATACTCCTCATAAGTTAGTTCAATATGCAACTCAATGAAATCAAATATGCAATTTGGGGAGTTTCTCCAACAAACATCCAATCCCATCACCTTTAGTTTGGTGATGTACAACGAAGGTGACTAGTTACCACGCCCGTCCTAAAATTGCCATGGTAAATAATGATCAAACTCTACCTCATAAATTATGACTCATCAGCCCTGTCGATCTTTTTGGGACAGGAGTTGCCAGAACGTGCTGCACAACTATCCTACGTAGAAAACATAGTTCTGGGGTGTTTCCTCTTACCCAACTTGGTGCTTAATACTACTCCAAAAAAAATGAACTCGTACTCATCAAGTGAATAATTTACTCAAAACATCTCATCAAGTCTCATTGGGCTTAAATTTTAACATCAACGTCATCATATTTCATCAAATAAAAGAAATTTGAAAATTATTTATATCCTCATCAAATATTACTCAAAATATTGTTTAAAACTCAATGCACAATTCCATCGAAAACTCACTAAAATATGCATCATCTTCTCAAGACTCTTTCTCAAATCATTATTTGTACTAAAAACTCATGCTCATATAGACTTAGTAAGCAATGCTCAAAATTATCTTTCTTCAAGACACAAAACGACCATTCAAGTCTCAATTCGAAATATGCATAAGAAAAGGGGTAAAGTATAATCATCAATTAGAGTTCATGTGAATGAAAACATCAACATACATCCTAATCAATTACTCAAACCCACATCATCATCAACACATTTTTGTATGTACAATGAACTCACTAGATCCATAGATAACTCAAGGATTTAATTCAAGAAACTCTACGTTGAACTCAATTTCAAAGATTCAACATGTGGGTCGTGTGGATGAACTCAATCAAACATTATGAATATCCTTACATACATGGGATGAGGAACAACCTAAATTTTCATTCAACCCGAATCTTCAGGATCTCCAACTCATCTTCTTTTCCTCTCTCAAAATTCTAGCCTAAAAATGGGTTTTTGGAACCTTTGTTCTCAGCAAAAACGACCCTTATACTGATTTATTGAACTTGGGAGTGTTGGGAAAAGACCAAAATGCCTTTCAAAAAATAAAGAAATAAAAGTTCACTTTGAAAGCACATGTCCGCGACACAGACTAAACGCCGAGTGGTGTTTTTGGCCGAAAATTCTCCGAGCGAGATTTCTAACCTTTCTCAATTTTTCTTTTAAAAAAACTAAGCGTGGGTCCGCTAGAGTAGCGCATCGCGAATTGGACGCGGATCAGCACTGATTTGGATTTTGCATCGAAAAATTATCTTTTGATCTGGTTGCTCTAAAAATCGATCGAGACCAATTTCCCACTCAATTTTTTGTGTTGATCGCAAACTCGGCCTCAGATTTTCTATTGGAGCATGGGAAGATGCGTTATATACACAATTCTCCTCTAGGGATATTTTGATAATTTTATCAAGCATCATGGGTAATTCGATAATTTCATCAGGCGTTACACGGAACCAACGAGGAAAGCAGATGAAAAGCCATCTTTGGAAAGTGGAAGAGTAAGACAGAAGCCTCCAGGCTATTTTGATATCTTAGGTCAATCGGGCCGTCAAAATATTATAGGCCCTTTCTTTCTTGCTGAAAACATTTACTAGGCCCATTATTGTAACTATTTTTATTTTAATGTTTAGTAATGAATAAAACGGTGCACTGCACTAAAAAATTTGATTAAAAAAAATTTCTAATTAATCTTCATTCATTTCTAGATTGTAGCTTTAATTTTTTTTTTTCTAAAACGGAAAAGGATTAGGGGAAATATGTAAGATCCATAAACGTAGAAACCTTTCCCATTAATTGCCGTAAATGTGACTTTGCTTTGATTTCACCCCCAACAAATAGATGCAATGACAACACTATTATAAGATATTTAGCATTCTTAATATATTTATTCAAATATAATTCTTCTCCTCTATGCTACATCTTAATATATTTCATTATTAGACTATATCATAAATTTACAATATTGAAATACAAAAATACAATTTGTCCATATTTCATTCCTTCTATAAATGTTTTCATTTGGTTAGTACATTGAAAGATGAAGCTCTTGGGTTTTTTATATAGTTAATTATGTTTGTTTTTTTCCAAATTAATTACAGACATAGCCATACGTAAAGATATTAAAATTAAATTGTATTTAGACTTAAAAAGATAATCTTAATTTGTTCTTTAAAAGTCTTTTTACAATTTATTTTTAAAGAATTAGAACTCATTAAAATGGGATATACGCATGAGAACAAAAAAAGTTGAAATACCAAAATATCCCTACAAAGTTAAGCTACTACAAGAATACCATTAAAAATATTAAAAAAAGTTTTGTAATGACCCTCTAGGTCGTTTCTGTGGTTCCACAAATATTTTATCAGTTTGAGGATTTGCATAGTGACCGAGGGCTATTTGTGACTTATTGACACCAATTTTTCAATCGTCGGTTGAATTGTTTGACAATTATATAGCTTTACGAGTTAAACAAGAGATTATAATTGTAAAAAGAATTTTTAGGGAAAGTCCTAGCTCCGTAACGGCCAAATTAGGCTTGGGGCATGTTCGGTGCAATTATACCGAGTTTTACAAATTTAGCCGTCCGAAATGGGTTAATAGTTGACTTTAATCAATGTCCTTGGAAAATGTTCCCAAAATGAAAATTCTGACCGCATCGTTAGATCTGGAATGTCGAGTTTGGCCTAGAAAGACCTTGCATTTAGTTCCCTGGGCTTCCAGGTGCATTTTAGTCCCTTCGATAGATTTTGACATTGGAAAATGGGACATACATTGGAATAAAATGACCTTGATGTACTGCCAAAATACAAAATTTTTGATGCTTAAAACTTAGGATTTTGTGTGTTCTCAGTGCAATATTTGTTTGTTTTATGTGTTTTTGTGTTTAGGTTTGTAGGATTACAGATTGGCCATGATTTTGCGAAAAATTGCAGAAGTTGCTAGGTTTTGCTATTACATGAAACCATCTACAAGTCGTAGATCATTCGACAAGCCATAGGAAGGTTTTGTGAAGATTTCGAGTGAGGGGACATTTGCTGAAGTTGATTTCGATGAACATGCAGGTGAGTCGCCGTGGAGTTTACGAGTCGTAAAAATGGTTTCATGCCCTGAGGATCAGAGACTTGGACTTGCAGGAAATTCATCATGCAAAACCCCCTTTACGAGTCGTAAATCACTTTATGAGTCATAAAGGAGTGTCATAGAAATGAAGTTCGAAATTCTAGCAGCTGAATACGAGACCCCGATTACGAGCCGTGGAGTTCAGTACGAGTCGTAAAGTACCTTTCGTATGGTGTGCCAACTAGTTTTTCTATTTTGTTTAGTACTTGTTTCTAATAATTATAAAAAAGTTTTAAGGTTATTTTTCATAAGTTCTCGTCAGTTGTGATTAGTTTTGACTTAATACTCCGAGAATTCAATATTTTGAGAGAGAAAATTGTGAGAGTCTTTGAGAACAGTTGTGCTTTAATTCAATCTTTAAGCTTGTGATTTTCATTAAAGTTGGATTGCTTGTTCTTAATTCTATTATATAAGTGTTTATTATGTTTTTTCAATTCATAATCTCTTTATTTTCACATAGCATGAGTAGCTAAATCCACAACAAGGGTTGTGGGAACCATGAAGACCTAACAAAGTAAAATCGGAGAATTCACAATTCTTCGAAGGTGTTTATGCATGTATTAATTAACTCTCTATGTTTTGCATATTTTCTAGTGGTGTCAAATATTAGAACCTGCCTAGTATTACTGACTGGACCAAGGTACTAATAAGTAGGAAAAAAGATTAATTAACAAAATTCGATTAATGTGTTCTTGTCTAATAAACTGAACTGGGCCAAAGGGAGGTTGTACTGGGACTAATAGGCAATGGTTAGTAATGCACACTATAGAGATGGGCCAAGTCATATAGTGAAATTCACCTCTCACCTTTGACCAAAGGGCTTGGTGAACTTAAATTTCTTTCCTATATGCTATACACTAGACAAGAATTAGGTTATCTGGTGATACTGAGTTAGAGAATCACGGGCAACAAAATACCCTAGTTACTCTCCATTATTGATTTTTCTCTTGTGGTAGTTAGTTTTATTTTCTTATTTATTATTGCAAGCCCCCCCCCCTCGGGGAATTGAGTCAGTTAATTACTCAGATTGAATATTGATGAATTTTCTTAAGTCTACGTATCCCCTGTGGGATCGATCCTAACCTTGGTTAGGTTCTTTATGTTGAATGGACCTCTTTGTCCTCTAAAAATGAGGTGTAACTTGGGAAACATCAAGATTTTGGCGCCGTTGCCAGGGAATACGGCTAGACTTAGTGAATTTATTAGTAATTCGGGTGTTAATGCTTAGTTCCCTTCATTTTACTTTTGTTTTTTTTGTTTCTTTGCAGGGTGTATGAGTAGTGTATACCCAACACTCTGAGTCTATGCAATCCCTTAACTCCATTTGATCTAGAGATCCAAAGAACAATAAGAAGGACGGCCCAAGACAAAGCCAACAACGCGGCCAATGCAGCCCTGAATAGGAATAATAACAAGGATAATGGGAATGAGAACCCACCTCCTTTGGAGGACATTCCATAGCCTCAGGATCTCAACGCCAATGCTTACTAGTGGAATCAGTATAGGTTGAATCCTATGGCTATGGAGGTGACTGGAGCTATTGTGTGGCTACTATACCAGCAGACACAAAGTTCACAGTCTTAAGTGAGTCACTTTCGATGCTGCAGAATCGTGGGCTATTTGCGGGCTTACCATTAGAGGATCCACATAGCTACCTACACAATATGGCCTTTGTTTGTAACAGTGTGATGGGAACACATAATCTTTCTAATGGATATTGTGGGACTCCGTGTCTTCCCATTGTCTCTTACAGTTAATGCTGCATTATGGATATATAAGCTCCCTCAGAATTCAATCATTATTTGGGTAGACTTGCAGAAGGCCTTTTTGGAGAGGTACTTCCCTAGATCGAAGAAGCTCAAGTTGAAAGACCAGATCAACAATTTTGAGCAACTTCCTGGTAATTCGATAAGCACTACTTGGGAGCGGTTCAAAAGATATCTAAGGAGTGTCCCTGACCACAAGATAGTTGATGATGCTTTGGTGGAGATCTTCTACCATGCCCTTGATGAGAATAGTTAGGCCTATGCTGACATTATCATATGGGGCATGTTTCTAGATCAAACATTTGCAAGGATTGTTGAGTGCATGGAAAGAGTGGTCAAGACAAATCGTGCATTAGGGCAGAGGGATAGAGCTTCTACAAAAAGTTCATGCGATGTCAATATGGGTCTAGAGCAAGCCAGAATTATGAAGAGATCATACAACAGCTTGCTTAGATTTGCACAGGTATGGAGGTGATGATGAAGCAAAACTAAGAGAGAGTGAATGCAGTGGTTCATCAACCACCATGTGCACCCATGTACGAGGAGCCATACTATGATAAGGACGCACGTTTTCTTGTTGATCAGATAGGGGGTTTCCAAACCAACACCTAAGGATCAAATTAGGACTATTGGTGCCAAGGTCAAGGAAACTAAGGTCGGAACTTTGGTAGAGATGGATTTTACAGGGATAACTGCGGAGGTTATTATGATAGGAGCAGGGGTCCAGATGCAGATTGGGGTCACATAGAAGGCTTCAAAAATGGTCCTTATGTGCCACCATACAACCGCGACACAGGTGCAAGCAGTTCTAGCATTAAGGAGATGTTTGACCACCTGTTGAAGAAGGCGGAGACACAGGATGAGACTCTAAGGGGCATGAAATAAAAAATTTCAAGTATTAATTAGAAAATAAAGTCCGCTTCTATGGCTATCAAACTGCTTGAACAACAGTTTGGTCAAGTATCAACTCAACTAAGTCACCGTTAGAGAGCTACACTGTGTAGCAATACAGTTCAAAATCCTAAAAATGGTAGGCAATGTATGGAAATTACTACTTGGGTTGGCAAGAACACCGTTGATCCTCCCATGTTGGTTGATGAGGAAGATTTTCGTGAGGAGATGGTAGCAGCAAAGGATGCGGATGAAGGAGATGATTGTTGTAAGGATAGGATGAGTGAAGCTGCTGATGCGCCACAGTGGTTTAAGGCCTTTCCTAGGCCTTCCCCTCCCTTCTCTTAGAGAATTATAAAGAGGGAGGAGGAAGAAAAGTTCAAGAACTTTCTCTCCATGCTAAAACAACTCTCTATCAACATCCCTCTCAATGAGGAATTGGAGAAGATGCCAGGGTATGCGAAGTACATGAAGGACTTGGTCACCAAAAATTGCACTATGAGTCAGGAGCTTTGTTAAGAGCTTAACATTGCAGTTCTATTGCTACGAGGTCCTTTGTTTAGAAGCGTGAAGATCTGGGTGCTTTCACCATACACTTCACCATTAGAGCGGTGGAGTTTGCAAGGGCACTATGCTATCTAGGTGCTAGTATCAATATGATGCCCCTTGTGGTCTACAATAAGCTTGGATTGAGACCCCCTACTCCAACTAGCATGCGGCTATTGATGGCAGATTGCAGGTGAAGAAGCCTATGGGGATATTATATGATGTTGGTCAAAGTTGAGAGGCTTGTATTCCCTGCAGACGTTGTGATCCTTGATTGTAAGGTCGATTTTGAAGTCCCTGTCATCTTGGGAAGACCCTTCTTAGCCACTGGATGCACCTTAATGGATATGGAGAAGGGTCATCTCAAGTTTAGATTTGGGAAAGAAGAGGTTGTGTTCAATATTTGTCAGCAAGCAAGGAAAGACAAGGATGTGAGAGTGGTTTCTATTATCGAGGCTGTTGATGAAGCTGAATTACAGGTACCTCTTGAAGTAAGATTGGGTGTTGACATGTTGGAGGCAGTGCTGATGAACTTCGACAGTGATGGGATCCCAGACTATGAGAAAATGGTGAATTCTCTAGGGGTGTCTTATGGTCCTAGGCGCCAAACTAAGCTAAAGCTAGATTTGCAGAATTGGGAGTCACCATCCACAAAGACCTCCATAAAAAACCCAGCAATGTTAGAATTGAAGGCCCTTCCAGCATATCTAAGGTATGCATTTTTGGGAGTCAACAACGCTTTGCAAGTCATAGTAGCTGCAGATTTGAATAATGAGCAAGCGGATGCCTTGTAATGTTGCTCAAACAATTTAAAAAGGCCATCAGATGGACGATTGCAGACATTATTGGTATCTCTCCCAGGGTATGTACACACAAAATCCAGTTGGTCAAGGAGTACAAGCCAAGCATTGAGAACCAAAGGCTTCTTAACCCTCCTATGCAAGACGTTATGCGCAAAAAGATCATCAAGTGGTTAGATACAGGAGTAATCTATTCGATCGTCAATAGTGAATGGGTGAGTCCAGTGCAGTGCATCCCAAAGAAAGGAGGTATCACAGTGGTACCTAATGCCAACAATGAGTTGATCCTGATGCATCCAGTCATAGGATGGAGGGTATACATGGATTTTAGAAAGCTCAATGCTTTGACAGAGAAATATCACTTTCTTATGTCATTCATGGATCAAATGTTGGATCGACTAGCTAGAAAGGGGTGGTACTGTTTTCTTGATGGATATTCAGGCTGTGATCAGATCACCATTGCACCAGAGGACCAACAAAAGATGACATTTACATACCCCTATGGCACCTTTGCATTCAAGAAGATTCCATTGAGGTTGTGTAATGCCCCAGCAACATTCTAAAGATGCGTGATGTCCATCTTCTCAGATATGGTGGAAGATACTATTAAAGTCTTCATGGATGACTTTACTATAGTTGGAGACTCATTTGAGGATTGCTTGAAACACATATATGTTGGTTTTGTAAAGATGCACGGAGAGTCATTTTGCACTAAATTGGGAAAAGTGTCACTTCATAGTGAAAAAGGGCATTGTATTGGGGAAAAAATATCTAGCAAAGGAAATGAAGTTGACAAAGCTAAAGTGGAGGTGATTAAGAAGATCCCACCACTCATCTCAGTAAAGGGTGTGAAGATTTTCTTGGGGCATGCAGGATTCTACCAGAGATTCATAAAAGACTTCTCTAAAATTGCACACCCATTATGAAAATTGTTAGAGAAAGATGCTAAGTTTGTATTTGATGATGCGTATCTTAAATCCTATGAGGAGTTGAAGAAGAGGTTGATCTCAGCACCAATCATTGTAGCTCTAGACTGGTCAAAGCCCTTGGAAATCATGTGTGATGCAAGTGGGGTCACTCCAGGTGTAGTATTGTGATAGTGAAAGGAGAAGATATTACACCCCATATACTATGCCAGATAAGCCCTAAATATAACCTTGAGAATTGAACTGTTACAGAGTAGGAGTTACTTGCATTGGTCTTTGCATTTAAAAAGTTCAGGTCATATCTATTAGAGGCCAAAGTAGTGGTGCAAATAGGCCACTTAGCGTATAAATATTTGTTGGCTAAGAAGGATGCAAAGCCGAGGTTGATGAGATGGGTGCTTATCCTGCAAGAATTCAGCTTCAACGTCATCGATAGAAAAGGGATAATGATAAAATTTTTTGATGGATTGGAGGTAAATGATTCTTGTCCCAATGAAAGAGTGTTTGTTGCATCTTCTGATCTAATACCTTGGTTTGCGAATTATGCAAACTACTTGGTGAGTGAAATTGTGCCACCTGACCTGAACACACACTAGCATCAGAAATTTATGTTAAATGTGAGGAAGTTCTTTTGGGATAACCTATACTTGTTCCATGTATGTGCTAATGGGATTATTCATCGCTATGTTCCTGAGGTTGATATGATGAGCATACTTAAGGCATATCATTTGTCTTTGGTGGGAGGGCATCATAGTGGAATTCGAATAGCCCACAAGATCATACAATGTGTGTATTACTGGCCCACCATCCACCAAGATGCCTACGACTATGCCAAAGCTTGTGATAGGTGCCAAAGAAAAGGTGGGGTTTCCCGCAAGCATGAGCTCCTCTATACCCAATTATGGTGATTAAGTTATTTGATGCATGGAGGATAGATTTCATGGGACCATTTGTTAGCTCACATTGAAATAAGTATATCTTAGTTATTGTGGATTATGTATCAAAGTGGGTGGAGGTCGTCGCTCTACCCAACAACGGGGGCAAAAGTGTCACAACATTTCTGAAAAAAACCTTCTCAAGGTTTGGCACCCCTCGAGCAATTATCAGTAATGGAGATTCTCTCTTCTATAATGGACTTTTAAAGCTCTTCTTGAAAAGTATAGAGTGAAACATCATGTGGCGATGCCTTATCATCCTTAGAAAAGCGGACCGGTAGAGGTGTCCAATAGGAAAATTAAACAGATCCTATCCAAGACTGTTAATGCAAACTGGGTAGATAGGTTGCATAAGATGGATGATGCATTATGGGCATACCAAATAGTATTCAAGACCCCTATAGGCATGTCTCCCTACCAACTAGTCTTCGGGAAAGCATGTCACTTACCAGTGGAACTTGAGCACAAAACAATATGGGCACTGAAGAAGTTAAATCTAGATTGGAATGATGCAACAAACTCTAGGATGAGCCAACTTATATGAGCTTGATGAGTTCTGGTTGAAGGCATACGAGAGTTCAGGCCCTGTACAAACAAAGAATGAAGTCGCAACATAACCGTCGCACAATGAACCGCCAATTTGCTCCAGGGGACTTGGTACTGCTTAAAAACTCAAGATTAAAGTTATTCTTTGGGAAGTTCAAATACTGATGGTTGGGACCCTTTCAAGTATCATGCATCTTCTATCTTTGAACCATCGAATTAGAGAGATGAAATGGAGGAACTTTCAAATTACTGGCCAAAGAGTCAAACCATGCCTTGGAAATGTGGAAGAGATAAAGATGGTGGAAGAATGAGATCTTGAGGAAATCCGGGTACTCAAGCTATCTATGTCGTGCCACCACAATAAATCAGATGCTGCTTGGGAGCCCAAGGCACAAACTGGCGCTTAGGCGCCCAAGTATGTTTATTTTGACCCCTTATGTTCTAGTTCACTTTGATTTTGTGCACTGGGGAAAATGCATATCGTTTTCGATGAGGTGTGGGTATTTATGGGCCTTAGTAAATTCTGAGTAGCTTGGGCCCATAACCTAATTTTTTATCCCAGGGTTTTCTTTTATGTGTTCTTTTTCAGTATGGATATTTAATTTCTGTTGAACAGGCACTTTTAGGATGTTTAGATATTATTTGTAGCATATAATGTCAATACTTGTGGCATATAGCATGATTTCATGTTCTGTTTGAAAAATTATACCTACCAATTTTTTTTATTAAGTAGTTAGATGGAAATCATGCTTGTTTAGGTGTGTCACAATATTTTCTCTGATAAGTGAGGGTAAATTGAGATAAAAATCATGATCCGAGAGTCTTTTATTGATGATGTGTGCAATGCCATGTGAGTGTGAGATTAACTTGATAAATTCATATGTTTTGTGCTAATTCTGAACTTGCCATATTACTCTAACTTAGATCATAAATTAATTGGAATAGGAAAGGATCTTAGGCCATTGTTCTTGAATAGTCCACTTTAGCCTAAAAATAACCAACCGAATTGATGATACATCCCTTGTTCCTAATGTTTGAGCCTAACATGTACCTATTCTTTGGAAACACCTGATTAACCTAGTCTTGTCTAGTGAAAAATCCTAAATTTAGCCATTTTCCTTCCTTGAACATTATGTACCTTGACTGAGGCAAAAAACCTAAGTTGAGGATAGCTACCAAAAGTGTCCTTGGTTCAGAAGATGGATATTGTGCACCTCAACACAGGCCAAAAGCCTAAGTTTTGGGTGGCTAGTGTCAGAGTAAAGCACAAAAATAAGGGGGTAAGTTAGGAATATGGAGAAAAAGGAGAAAAATCATGTACTGGATGCAAGAAAAACAAGTGATGCCTTAATGTGACCTAAAAAGCAAAACGAAGTATAAATACAAGGCAAAAAGATGAAAAATGATAAGAAAGCACCTAGAAAATCTTGAAATAGGAAAAAGGGAGAATAAGGTGAAAATAACAGAGTTAGTAGGGTAAAACTATAGAAAAACACAGTGTCAAGGAGGTCCTTTAGTCACTATTTTCCTATAATACCATATCAAAGCCCCATGAGCCTAAGTTACAAGCCTAGAAAGTCCTAAAGTGATCCTAATCCAGTTAGTTGAAGGTTTGAATCATAAGAATAGGGGAAAACTATGGTATTATACATTATGCATGAATATCTACCATGAGAGTGAGTGAGTTTGCACAGTCCCAAGGTTAAATATGAAAACATCAGTGAGTGTCAGATATGAGACTTCTTTCTGTGAGGGCACTTGCATTGCATTATTAGCATTAGACTTGTTCATCGATTGTGGACTGTTGATTATCCCTTACTTGTCATAGTTCTGTTATCGTATGCACCGGTTTACATTGGTTTGCTGAATAGCTATCTGATCCTAGTTTGAAGAGTTGGTGTGGGTATTTGATTTACAAATGTAGGTGATGTATGATATTGAGTTGAGGTATTTGCGTTACTATGTTGTCTATAAAGATTGAGTCTGTCCCTTAAGGACAAACAATAATTTAAAGTTGAGGGTGTTGATGTGTTGCCATAATATGGCACTTTTGATACTTAAAACTTAAGATTTTGTGTGTTCTCAATGCGATATTTATTGATTTTATGTTTTTTTTGTTCTTAGATTTGCAGGGTCTACAGGTTGGCCATGATTTTGGGCAAAATTGCAGAAGTTGCTGATTTTTGCTGTTATGTGAGATCATCTACGAGTCGTAGGAAGGTTTTGTGAAGATTTCTAGTGAGGGGCTATTTGTTGAAGTTGATTTTTACGAACATCCAGGCGAGTCGTGGAGGAGTTTACGAGTCATAGAAGTTGTTTAGTGCCCTGAGGATCAGAGACTTGGAGTTGTAGGAAATTCGTCAGACAAAAAACCCCTTTACTCATCATAAATTACTTTAAAAGTCATAAAGAGGTGTTATAGAAGTGAAGTACAAAATTTTAGAAGTTGAATACGAGACTCCGATTACGAGCCATGGAGTTTAATATGGGTCGTAAAGTACATTTCGTATGGCGTTCCAACCAGTTTTCCTGATTTGTTTTGGACTTGTTTTGAATTATTATGTATAGGTTTTTTACGTTATTTTTCATAAGTTCTTGTCAATTGTAATTAGTTTTGACCTAGTACTCAGAGAACTCAATGTTTTGAGAGAAAAAATTGTGAAAGAGTCTTTGAGAACACTTATGCTTTAATTTAATCTTTAAGCTTGTGATTTTCATTGAAGTAGGATTGCTTGTTCTTAATTCAATTGTGTAAATATTTAATTATGTCTTCTTAATTCATAATCCCTTCATCCGCACATAACATGAGTAGCTAAATCCACAAATAGGGTTGTGGGAACCATGAAAAATTAATAAAGTAAAATCGAATAATTCACAATTCTTGGAAGGTGTCTATGTATGTATTAATAAATTCTTTTCGTTTTGCATGTTTTCTAGTGGTGGCCAATATTAGAGCCCGCTTAGTGTTACTGACCGGACCAAGGTAGTAATGAATAGGAAAAGAGAATGATTAACAAGATTCGGTTGATGTGTCCTCATCTAATCAATCGAACTAAGCCAAGGGGAGGTTGTACTGGGACTAATAGGCAAGGATTAGTAATGCACACTATGGATATGGGCCAAGTCGCATTATGAAATTCACCTCCCACTTTTGATCAAAAGGCTTGATGAGCTTAAATGACTGTCCTGCATACTATACACTAGACAAGAATTAGGTTATCCGATGATACTGAGCTGGGAAATCATGGGGAACACAATGCCATAGTTGCCCTCCATTATTGATTTTTCTCCTGTGATAGTTAGTTCTATTTTCTTATTGATTATTGCAACTCCCCCTTTTGGGGAATGGAGTAGGTTAATTACCTTAGATTGCATATTGGTGAATTTTCTTGAGTCTACATATTCACTGTGGGATCGACCCTAACCTTGGTTAGATTCTTTATCTTGATAGCGACCGCTTTATCCTCTAAAATGGAGGTGTAACTTGGGTGATATCAGACCTCCTATAGGAATTCCAACTTTACTGTTGAGTTCGAAATGTTGTTTCCGATTAGATTTTATATATAGATTGTATTTTTCCAACTCCGAATGAGGCCGAAGCATCGAAATTAAGTTTGAGCAGTAGCTAAAAAAGTAAAGGTGGAGCTGACATATCCAAACCTGAAATTACCACGTGAAGGCAGTTTAGATTAAAAGATATATATGAATAAATATATATAATTCTTGAAAGAATTTCCCGAAAACCAATGCACAAAACCTAGTTCATATGTACCAACTTTCAAACTCAATTTCTCTCCCATTTTTGAGTCGATTTTGATGATTCAAAAGCCTAACTTGTATATTTTTCAGCGAGGAACACTGTGAGACTTTGAAAACTGATTTTGGCATGTCGTTTAAAGTAAAAATTGATGTTTTCCTATTGTGTATTGAATGTAATTTTTGAAACTTCGATATGTGATTTCTTATCCGTTTAAGTTGGATTTTGGTGAACTCTGAGTCTATTCTATGCATTTTTGCATGGCGCATATTGTGGTAATGTCAGAATCAATTAATAGAGCTCCGTCTGGTGTGAAAATGATGATTTAGCTCCTGGTCATGTCTGATTTTTTGGAAAATTTTGAAATATGAAATATCGTTTGTTTCTTAACAAAATTAAGTGAAATTCAGGTCTAAATTGTACTATTTTTTATACCTTCATCGTGGTATATTGTTATTATATTAACTTAACTTATTTTTGAGAAATATTGCTGAGAAATTGTTGTAGTACACTTTTCCAATAAAAAAATGTTATGTGGGTTTTGGGTTGTTTCTGATTATTCTAAGCCTTGTTTTAAGCTCAATTTCTGGATATATATTCACGTGACGTAGAGATAATTTTAGTGGAAATGATTTTTATTTTGGGCATGGTCCCCATTTTTCCCCGTTCTAGTCACATTTGATGTTTCTTCCCCTGTTTCTTGAGATATTATAGCTTAAACAGCCGTAATTATATTATGATTAATATTTTAATAGTTAAGCAACATTTGGAGGTGGTTAGACAGGGTGAAACTCACGTGGACCGATTCAGAGCATGTGGGTTCATCTCTAGGTAGGCTAGACTTTCTTAAACCTTAGAATGAGCTGAAATGTGTGGATATCTGAGCCGAGATGTGTTGTATATAGACTAGTTTTACTAAGTATGTGATATGTGTGATGATGTGAGATACTGATTATTACATAAGGTACTATATTAGTTGTAGCTATTTTATTAGATGTATTCTGATTTTATTTTTGTTAAGCAGCAGAAGGGTTTGATTAAGGCTGGATATAGGTTGATGCCATGTAACAGGTATGTGTTTTGGCTTGACTTTTGTGTGTATGTGGGTGTATCCTGGTGCTACAACAATATGGTAGTTATGACACTAGTTGCTAACTATACTTCATACTGGGGACTTACTCTGGTAGATGCTTCGTTCTAATAGTCCTGATTGATCTAGATACTTGTTATTTTATCAGTTGGGCTACCTATTGTTGTTTTGGATAATTGTTATACTTACCAATGGTTTTTCTATTGCTTTACTGAGTACTTGTAAGACTTCTAGTTATCTACTTTCTATTGGGCCTTAGCCTAGACTTAAGCAAGTGCTGTACTAGATTTGCATTGTTTAGATTCTGCACTGTTACATATACACGCATGTGACTATTCTTGTGTTTGAGGCCCAATTGATTATTTTTGGGTTTGAGGCCCAATTGACTATCCTTGGGTTCGAGGCCCTACTGATTTTTCTTGGGTTTGAGGCCTAGTTAACTGTTCTTGGGTTTGAGGCCTAGTTGATGCTTCTCGGATTTGAGTCCCTATTGGTTGTGTTAGGGAGATGCTTTCTCCCACTGGGGACACGTGCCACCATTATGCATATTGTCAAACCATCTAGCCCTGACAAACTGCCCCGACCGGAGGCCAGGTCGAGAAGAGGGTTCGAGGCCCAATTGATATTATAGTATTTCAAGGCCCTAGATGATTGTGAGGGATTCAAGGCCCCGAATGATAGTGAGGGGTTCGAGGCCCCAAGTCACAATTAGGGGTTCGAGGCTATATACTATTGTTAGGGGTTCAAGGCCCCCAGTGATAGTTGGGGATTCGAGGCCTCGGGTGATAGTCAGGGGTTCGAGGCCCCTTGTGATACTATATTTTGTACTGGTTGTGATCTAATACAATTTGTTAGTGACCTCTGTAGCCCTCTACTTATTCACACCTTGATTGTGCGTGGATGTACCTTTTGGCTTATGGGGCTCAGGGAGCGTTTAGGCTTAGATACTATAGCCTTACACTCACGTACAACTCACCCTTATTCTGATGATGTGGAGAACTTGGCTATATGACTATTTTATGGGATTTTATAATAGTTCTAAGGGATTCTTTGATGATCTGTTTATTCTATATTGTGTGCTGGTATATCTTTGAGGCTTATGGTGGCCCAATTACAGGAATAAATACTAGGGCCTCGCATCCGCATGCAACATTATACGTTAGTTTGGAGCAATTGTAGTATTAGCCTACGTAGTCTTCATCAGTTGATGTCGATGTTCACCACTTGGGTTGGTTGAGTTCATCATTGTTCTAATTTCGGTTGGTTCAGTTGTGGTTGAGGGTTTCCTGACATGCCTATGCCTTATCTAGGTTTGTTTTACTACACTGTTGTAGTTTCTACATGTTTAGGCTTTATTTATGTTCATTATTTCATTTGGTCGGTCGATGATGCCTACTGGGTGCCTTTTTTTATACTCACCCCTATATTTCTGCATCTTCCCATAATGCAGGTCTAAGTACTAGCTGCAGTCGATGAATAGGAGTGCGCTAATGCTTTAGGCGACATTGGTGTGTATCAACAGCTTCGGACATCATGCAGTCTCCCTATGTTTGGTGGTCCATCTTTTATATTCAAATACTAGTTTTGTATATATAGTTTGGATTTCTATGTGTAGATGGTTATTCTGGTTATATATGTAGATATGTATATTTTAATTTGAGTCTATAGTAGCTCTGTACTGGTGACTTTCAGGTCCTAGGTAGGTTGTGTTCGCTGTACTTATATATTGTTGGTGTCTTTATCACTATTAATTCAGGACAGTTGATATGGACATTGGGTTAGCTTGCATATTGGTGGAATCTAACAGGCTCTATCATGACCTGAGAGGTCGGGTAGTGCCAAGGTAGTATCAGAGCTTAAGGTTCACTGGTATCTTTTGTATAGAGATATCATACAGTAGAATCCTGTGGATGGTGCAGAGACACCCATAACTTATCTCTAGGAGGCTATGGGATGTTTAGGAAACTTATTGTATTATTGATTTTTGTCATGTGAATTGCCAATAGCCCGTTGAATTCTTGAAATATGATTTGATTAGCCTTTAGCGCATATGCTGCATAGAGAGTAGACTCCAGGCAGGAGGGTGTTACGTCGTCAGTCCCAAATAGGGAGCAAGCCTAGAGGCCATTGAGCAGAGATTGGATGCCCTCGAATTTTGGTAACTGGATAGGAAGACTATGGGCATTGAGATTATGGGAGCTCCACAGATATGCTTCATAATCAGTTACTTGTATAGTGGTGACTATATGTAGAACTATGTATTATGTTGTTGAGGTTGGGACTCTGTTATGCTAAAACATGTACGTTAGCTATTCTTCAAAGGTTGTGTAGGCTGTGAATACTTTCTAATAAAGATTATACAGGCAGGAGAGGATGTGACCATGCTAATACTAAGCATTAATTCCCTTTGTATATCCGTATTTGATTATTTGATTGCTAGTCTGACCCATTGGGCTTCGTAATATGGGTAGTGGGATTCTAAGTAATTGTCACTTATGTTATGAATGTATCCTACTAGGGGCTAAATGTAAGCCAAAACCCTATGATTTATATATATATGAGATTCTTTTGCTGCTTGACTACTGGAGTGGGTAGTCTAAAATGAGAGTTACATATTATTTAAGGGGTTGGCTGTCAGTTATATTCCTGGCTATACCTTGTGCCCCTCTAGTTATTATCCACTTGTGATGACTCTGTTGATAGCGGTTCTCCTGATTCTATGATGACTAAATTGTGAGACATATGTCATGCCTAGGGGCTTAGTTGGGTTGTCTATTGAAGGATGGGATATTTTTCTGTTATCAACTGAGTTGTTGTCCACTCTGCTTTGGAGACTTGTTATAATTGTTAGCTGGCTAGGATTGTGCGCCTGGATTCTTAGCTATAGTTACCAGATCCTTTTGTCGGGTTACCTTATACTTGAGTTATGATTTTACATTGTTAGTTGCATTGCTTAGCTTATTGTCTTCTACTTGAGATGCGGGTTCTGAGCTTCTTTCATCTTGGATCAGGTATTGAAGTAGTGAAAGGTCCCTTTTATTAGTGGGGGATTTGGTATGGTGATTCATTAGGATTGTAATACACAGGTCTAGCGATATTGTCGAATGGCCTTGGGTTTAATGTTGCCTTGGGGGTTGGATTAACTTGTTTCTAGTGTACGGTTTTCGATGTCATACTCCAGTTGACTGGTTTGAGCCTGTAAAGTCAGAAGCCATTTGGTCTAGGGCAGCCAGAATGATCATTTGATGCTGAGCATGCTTATGACTATTGTATGCACTATCTACGGTGAGTTTGGGGTTGGGATCCCTATGTGGTTTGGATAGGAGTTTTCAGGTACGTCCTCATTCTTACTTTCACCGATGAAAGTTCTATTAGTGGGAAATGTTGTAATGACACTCTAGGTTGTTTCTGTGGTTCCATGAATATTTTATCAGTTTGGGCATCTGCATAGTGATCGCAGGCTATTTGCGACTTATTGACGCTGATTGTTCGATCGATGGATGAATCATTTGACATTTCTACAACTTTTTGAGTTAAACGAGAGATTATTATCGTAAAATAAATTTTTAAGGAAATTCCTAGTGAACAGCCTTGGAGGAAAATTCTGATAGTTCTATCAGCACCGGAATGGCCGAATTATGCTAGGGGCATGATTGGTACAATTATATCAAGTTTTACAAATTTAGCCATCAGAATGAGTTAATAGTTGACTTTAATCAATGCCCTTGGGAAACGTGTCCTAAATGGAAATTCTGACACACCATTATATTCGAAACATTGAGTTTGGCCTAAAAGGACCTTTCGTTCGGTTTTCGGGGCTTCCGGGTCCATTTTTGTCCTTCGCTAGATTTTGATATTGGGAAAAGGGACTCACATTGGAATAAAAAGAGCTCCTATGGGAATTCCGACTATAGTGTTGATTTCAAATGTCGTTTTTGATCAGATTTCACATATAGATTGTATTTTTTCATCTCCGGATGAGTCTGGAGCATCTAAATTAAGTTGGAGCAGTTGCTGAAAAAGTAAAGATGGCACTGACATGGCTGAACTAGAATTGCCACGTGGAGGCGGTTTAGATTAAAATATATATATATATATATATATATATGTATAAATATGTATAATTCTGGAAAGAATTTCTAGAAAACCAATGCACAAAACCTAGTTCATATGTACCAAATTTTGAACTCGATTTCACACCTGTTTTGAGCTGATTTCAATGATTCAAAAGTCTAACTTGTGTATTTCTCTACGAGGAACACTATGCAAGCTTTGAAAACTGATTTTGGCATGTTGTTTGAGGTAAAAATCAATGTTTTTCTGTTGTGTATTGAATGCAATTTTCAAAACTTTGATATGTAATTTTTTATCCATTTTAAGTTAGACTTTGGTGAAATTTGAGTCTATTCCGTGTGTTTTTGCATAGTGTACATTGTGGTAATGTCAGAATCAATTGATAGAGCTGCATTTGGTGAGAAAAAGATGATTTAGCTACTAGTCACGTTTGATATTTTCTGAAAAATTTGAAATATGGTACCGTGACCGTTTCTAATCAGAATTAAGTGAGATTTGGGTCTAAATTTTACTACTTTTTGATACCTTTATTGTGGTATATTTGTATTCTATTAACTTAACTGTATTTTTGAGAAATATAGCTGAAAAGTTGTTGTAGCACACTTTTCCAATAAAAAAATTGTTGTGTGGATTTTGGGCTGTTTTTTATTGTTCAAGCCTTGTTTTGAGCTCAATTTCTGGTTATATACTCAAGGTGACGTGGAGATCATTTTAGGGGAGTCGATTTTGTATTTTGGGCGTAGGCCCCATATTTCCCCATTTTAGTCACATTTGACATATCTTCCCCTATTTCTTAAGATATTATAGACAAAACAATCATGATTATATTGCGATTCATATTTTCAAAGTTGAGCAACATTTGGAGGTGGTCAGACAGGATAAAACTCACGTGGACTGATCTGGAGCGTGTGGGTTCGCCTTTCAGGTAGCTTTGGCTTTCTTAAACCTTAGGTTGAGATGAAATGTGTGGATCTTTGAGTCAAGATGTGTTGTATATAGACTGGTTTTACTCATTATGTGATATGTGTGACAATGTGAGATACTAGTTACTGCATAAGGTACTATATTAGTTGTAGCTATTGTATTAGATGTGTTCTGATTCTATTAAGCTATGACAGGGTTTCGTAAAGGTTGGATATGGGTTAATGCCATGTAACAAGTGTGCCGGCTTGACTTTTGTGTGTATGTGGCTGTATCCTGGTGCTACAACAATATGGTATTTGTAAGACTGGTTGCTTACTATACTTTATGCTGGGGACTTACTCTGGTAGATGCTTAGTTCTGATAGTCCTGATTGATCTAGATACCTATTATTTTATCAGTTGGGCTGTCTATTGTTGCTCTAGATAGTTGTTACAGTTACCAATGGTTTTTCTAGTACGATATGGTATTTATGAGACTGGTTACTGACTATACTTCATGCTAGGGACTTGCTCTTGTAGATGCTTGGTTCTGATAGTCCTGATTGATCTAGATAGTCGTTATTTTATCAGTTGGGCTTCCTGTTGTTGCTCTAGATAGTTGTTATACTTACCACTGGTTTTTCTAGTGCTTTATTAAGTACTTGTGACACTTCTGGTTATCTTCTTTATATTGGGCCTTAGCCTAGACTTAAGCTAGTGTTGTCCTAGATTTCCCGGAAAAATCAATAGGGCCTCGAACCCAAGAGTACTCAATCGGGCTTCAAGCCCAAAAATAATCAACTAGGCCTCAAACCCAAGAACAGTCACACCATGTGTATATGTAACAATATAGGCTAAGGCCCCAAGTGATAGCGAGGGGTTCGAGGCCTCAGGCCCGATAAAATTACCAAAATACATTTAGAGGAGAGATGTGTGCATAACACGTCTTTCCATGCTTCGAGTAAAACTTCGAGGCCGGATATATGATCATCATGAAAAAGTTGAGTGGGAAAATGTTCTTTGTTGATTTTTAAAGCAACCGGATCAAAAGATGATTTTTTGATGCAAAAATAATTTTCAGAATAAGTGTAGGATAGGTGTGCGACGTGCACCAGCCGTGGAGTTACACCTAGAATGGGTCCTAATATTTTCTACGGGATTAGAAAACTTGATCAGAGAATTTTTGGCAAAAATCATCTTAAAACAACCTAGTTAGCATCACGGACTAGGCTACCCGAGGCAAACGTTTTTTTTTCAGTTTTCATGAGGGGCATTCTAGAACTTTCTCAACCCCTCCTAAACTTAAAACATGACCTAAATGGGTTGTTTGAGCATAAAAAGGGCTTTAAGACTCATTCCTAAGTCATTTTCTATATTCTAACCAAGACTTAGGCTAACGAAGACTTAGGCTAACGAGAAGAGAAGAGGAGCGAGAATTCGAGGAGTTTGAGGAGAGTTCTTACGAGATTGAGTATCAAAGCTTCACACCAGGTATTTAAGGCAAAATTAAAGCATGAAATTGTTCTTCCATGTGCCCCCATTGATGATAATAGAGGAGTTGAAGTATAATGAGTCTACATCATGTTTCTTAATATTTTCTTGTAAATTATATATAATTTATGTATTTTCATGTGTTGATGATCATCATCAACTTAATTTACTGATTCAATGTTTTTACATAAATTATTTTCACAAGCCCTATATGTTACTTTGTAAAAGAATGTATGAATGAACCTAGGGAATGAGTCTAGATCCTTGACTTGAGTATGTTGATTGTGATTGTGATATGAGCATGATTAATGAGTTAATAGAGCTTGATGATCCCACGAATATTCATAATTGAATCCTAGAGTCTTGTCTAATTGACTTTCTCTTAATGATAGATCTGAGTCTTTGAGTATTGAAAGAGAATTGAGTTGATGTGATGATTGAGATGCTAGGCCAAAAGGCCCAATTAAGTTGAGTTACTAAGATGATGAAAGTCTCTTTGAGACTAATTGAGATGATGAGAGCCTCCATGAGGCTAATTGAGATGAGTGATTGAGACAAGGATTCTAATAAGTATTGAGTCTTGAGAGAAGTATTGATCAGCAAAATGAGTAAGAGTAAATCCAACTCACACTCATTAACTATGTCGCCAAGCGTAGGTGTGGATAGAACCATTACATTGAGGTTCCCTCTTGAGTTAAAGTACCTAGAAAGTATGGAACACTGTGGCAATATTAGGGGGATTATTGTATAATTACTAGCTCATAAGTGATTATTGTCGGATAAGAGAAACTCCCAGATATATCCTACACCAATATTACTCTGAGTTGAGTTGAATTGAACCGAGTTATGAGGTTTTCATGGTATTGATGGGTCATTTTTCTACTCTTTATTCTTGCTTTAGATGGACATTTGACATTCTAATTGAGTATCTTCTAAATTGATGTTATTCTGTATTATTCTGCCTTTATCTATTTCATTCACCCATTTTAAATAATTATGTATTCCACATACTGATCTACCCTTTGGATTGCATCATTTTATGATGTAGTGGTAGGTATTAGAGTTTGTCAACAGATGCACTGTTGAGGATCTTTGTAGTTAGCTGAGTGGTGAGCCTTCTTTACTTCGAAGGATCCTAGTTATTATTCATCTAGCTATTAGAGTTGTATCTTAGATTAACTTCACTTTTGAGTTCAGGTAGTCATGGGTCTTTCATTGGCACCATTTGATAGTGATAGAGACTTCATAGACTAGAGTCGAGTTTTGAATTGGAGATTTTGTTGAGCTTGTTTCTTCTATACTAACCTTTTAATTTGATATGATTAAAACTTAGTTACCCATTTATTTATCTTTAGACTTCCGCTGATTCAGTAGCTATATTGATTGATTGAATGTGATTGGTTGAGTGAGTGTTGAGAAGAGTCTTGATCGTTGTCTCTCGATGTCCATCCTTACTCATTATTCGAGGATGAATGATTCTAAGGGGAAGATGATGTAACATCCAGTAAAAATTACGAAGATACCCTTAGAGGAGAGATGTGCGTATAATGCGTCTTTCCATACTCAGATGGCAAATCTAAAGCTGGATATGCAATCAACATAAATAATTGAGTTGGAAAATGGTCTTGGTTTATTTTTAGATAAATCAGAACAAAAGATAATTTTTTGATGCAAAAATAATTTCTAGAATAAGTGCACAACAGTTGTGCGACGTGCACATACCACAGAGTTACACTTAGATTGGGTCCCAATATTTTCTACGGGATTATAAAACTCGATTGGTGAATTTTTGGCAAAAATAATCTCAAAACCACCCAGTTCGCGTCGCGGACTAGCCTACTTGAAGCGAACGTTTTTTTCCAATTTTTGTGAGGGGCATTCTAAACCTTTCCCAACCCTCCTAAACTTAAAAAACGATCTAAATGGGTCATTTTGAGCATAAAAAGGGTTTTAATCCCCATTCCTAAGTCCTTTTTTAAGTTCTAGCCAAGACTAGGTCTAACAAGAAGAGAAGAGGAGTGAGAATTTGAGGAGTTTGAGGAGAGTTCTTACGAGATTGAGTATCAAAGCTTCACACCAGGTATGTAAGGCTAAACTAAAGCATGGAATTATTCTTCCATGTGCCCCCATTAATGGTAATATAGGAGTTGGGAGTATAATGAGTCTACATCACGTTTATTGTATATTTTTATAAATTATATATATTTTATGTATTTTCATGTGTTGATGGTTATCATAAACTTGATTTACTGATTCAATGTTTTTACACGAATTATTTTCATAAGCCCTATATGTTACTTTGTAAAAGAATGCATGAATGAACCTAGGATTGAGTCTAAAGCCTTTACTTGACTATGTTGATTGTGATTGTGATGTGAGCATGACTATTAAGTTAATAGAGCTTGATGATCCCATGAGCATTCATGATTGAATTCTAGAGTCTAGTCTGATTGACTTCCTCTTAATGATTGATCTGGGTCTTTGAGTATTAAATAAGAATTAGCTGATGAGATGATTAAGATGCTATGCCAAAATGCCCAATTGAGTTGAGTTATTGAGACGATGAGAGTCTCTATGAGACTAATTAAGATGATGAAAGCCTCCGCGAGGCTAATTGGGATGATTGATTGAGATGAGGAGTCTTATAAGCATTTCGTGTTGTGAGGAGTATCGAGCATCAAAATGAATAAGAGTAAATCTAACTCGCACTCATTCACTACGTCACCAAGTGTAGCTGAGGATAGAACCATTACATTGAGGTTCCCTCTTGAGTTAAAGTCCCTGAAAGCAATAGAGGACTTGTGGAGGCTAGATCCCTAGTGGATCTGATTCTTTCTTTACCTGGAAAGTATGGAACGACTTTGGCAACATCAGCGGGATTGTTGTACAATCCCTGGATCATATGTGATTATAGTCAGATAAGAGAAACTCCCAGATGGGTCCTACATTGATATTACTCTGAGATGACTTGAACTGAGTTATGAGGTTTGAGTGGTATTGATGGGTCGTTTTTCTACTTTTTGTTCTTTCTTTAGATAGAAATTTTATATTCTGATTGAGTATCTTCTGAGTTGATGTTATTCTATATTATTTTGCCTTTATTTGTTTCATTCAACCATTTCAATTAATCGTACATTCCATGTACTGATGTCCCCTTTGGATTGTATCATTTTATGATGCAATGGTAGGTATTAGAGTTCGTCAACAGGTGCACTGTTGGATCTTTGCAGTTAGCTAAGTTGGTTGAGCCTCCCTTACTTCGGAGGATCCTAGTTTATTTATCTAGCTATTAGAGTCGTATGTTAGATAAGATTTACTTTTGAGTTGAGGTAGCCATGGTTCTGTCATTGGCACTACTTGATAGTGATAGAGGCTTTATAGACTAAAGTCGAGTATTGAATTAAAGACTTTGTTGAGCTAGTTTCTTCTATACTAGTCTTCTTATTTGATTTTGATATTGTAAAATTTAGATTTCCCATTTGTTTATCTTTAGACTTCCCACTAATTGAGTAGCTATATTGATAGATTGAATGTGATGAGGCCAAGTTATTCGCTTGGGGACTTGCAATAGTCTCTAACTGCCGGTCATGTCTAGGGTACCCTTCCGAAGAATGACATAGGTGACAATTAGGGGTTCGAGGCTCCGGGTGATAGTAAGGAGTTCGAGGCCCCATGTGATACTATATCATATATTATGATCTCATACAATTTGTACTGACCCTGTATAGCTCTACTATTCACACCCTGATTGTGCATGGGTGTACCTCTTGGGCTTATGGGGGCTCAAGGGTCATTTAGGCTTAGATACTAGGGTTTTACACCCACGTATAGCTCACCCTTGTTCTGATGATGTGAAGAGCTAGGCTCTGTGATGGTTTTATGTGGTTCTGTGATAGTTCTGAGGGATTTTGTGATGATCTGTTGGTTCTATATTGTGCACGTTGTATCTTCTACGCTTATGGGGACCAAGTTGGCATACAAGCATAGATGTTAGGGCCTTGCACCCCCGTACAACACTATGTCTTAGTTGGGCGTAGTTGTAATATTAGCCTATGTAGTCTTTATCAGTCGATATCGATGTTCACCACTTGGGTTGGTTCAGTTGATCATTGTTCTTCATTTCGGTTGGTTAAGTTCTGGTTGAGGGTTTTCCGACATGCCTATTCCTTTATCTAGGTTTGTTTTGCTATACTTCTACAGTTTCTACATGTTTGAGCTATATTTATGTTTACTATTACACTAGGTCGGCCGATGATGCCTACTGGGTACCTTTTCTAGTACTCACCCGTGCATTTTTGCATCTTCTAATGATGCATGTCCAGGTACTAGCCGCATCAATTGATGAGTAGGAGTGCGCTAAGAATTCATGAGACATTGGTGAGCATTAACAGCTCTGGACATTCTGTAGTCTCCCTTTGTCTAATGGGCCTTTTTTTGTATTAAGACACTAGCCTTGTATATGTAGTTTGGATTTATACTTGTAGATGGCTATTTTGGTTGCGTATGTAGATATGTATATTTTAATTTGAGCCTATAGTAGCTCTGCACATGTGACTTCTAGGTCCTGGATAGGTTGTGTTCGTTGTACTTATATGTTGTTGGTACCTTTATCATTATTGATTCAGGACAGGTGACGTGGACATTGGGTTGGCTTGCCTGTAGGTAGGATCTAACAGGTGCCATCATGACCTGAGAGGT
This sequence comes from Solanum clarkiae, assembly GCA_011800125.2. Lineage (NCBI taxonomy): Eukaryota > Viridiplantae > Streptophyta > Magnoliopsida > Solanales > Solanaceae > Solanum > Solanum clarkiae. Next base: position 8,176 of record JAABOM020063167.1, on the reverse strand, counting down.
CGGGCCGTGACAAGTTTTTCCGTAATAAACTCTAAAAATTAAATTATTCATTTATGTCAGTATACAAAAACATTCCATGATAAATACTGCACTCTATGTCCCATATTATATGAGCACTTTCCATTTTACATGGTTATTATAAAATCATTAATGCACTAGTGAACTTTATTATTTTACCCTTTATTTATATCAATGTACATTAAATTAAGTTAAAAAAATCATTAATACACTAATTAATGATGGGGTAAAATGAGAAAAAAATAATTAATTTTATCCTAATTTAGTAAGTACCCAAATAATATGGGACAAATATTTATCAAAAGATGTCCATATAATATGAGATGGAGGTAGTAATAATTACTATTATATCATCATTATTTATCTATTATTTATAAGTTGAATTACCAAAAAGTTAACCCTTAACTTATTACCATTTTTAGAAAAAACTATAAACCATTTCTTTTAATTTATAAATTAATGCATTAATCATACTTTAATTTACCATTTGTCTACTTTATTGGTAGGATTTAAGCCATTACATTGTGATGTTAAATATATATTGTTTCAAATACTAAACGCATGAAAGGAAGCTAAGGAGACACTAATCAAGAAAAAAACTGTATACAGAAAAAAAAAAGGTTTCATTTTCCTTAAGTTTTGCTCTCTCATCTTTTTTATTTTTACTAAAGCTTTCTTCAGGTTATTAAATATTCTTAGAAGATCCTTAGTTATGTTAGCTGAGAAGATGCATGTGGCAAATTTTTTATTATTTTTACTAGAGTTTAAGAAGGCAAGTATAACATTAGTTTTGGCCCAAAAAGTCTACACAAAATATTTCCAATAAAAGTTACATATACTACATCAGTCCAACATGTAGTATTTCGTTTCTTCATTGAAAGATTATAATTGTGCATTACTTAATTTTTTTATTTACTTTATGTACTTTTTTAAAAATCAATTTTATAGTTGAATATGTATTCTTTTTACAAGAAAAAGCTAACATATATAAAAATTTAAAATAATTATTGAAAATTCAAGGAACTTCAGAAATGTGGAGGTCATTGGTATTACAATCATGTAAATTGCTTCTTATTGTGTATCTATTGTTAGTTTTGAAAACAATTCCTCTATTATTATTAGCCATTAAATTTAAAAAACTTTCTCAATACAATAACATGATCGCGCCATATATAAACTATTATTATGAGTCATTACTTGAACTGATCACAAAATTTAACACTTGCTCATGCCTTAAATATGTCAAGTTACTTATATCTATATCGTGTATTGTTAAAATATCAACAATAAGAAAATTGAAAGTTAAATAGTTGATACATTAGTACAAATTATATCAATAAAGTTATATAAATTCAATTTCTTGTATATAGTTACAAACTATTATAATGTCCAACAACACTAAAAAAAAAGATTATTTCTTCCCCAAAAGTTGAAAGACATAGGTTGCATTTTCTTCTTTAAATTTGAATAATTACTTATTCTAATTTATTTATATTATTTTAAAATATTTATTAATAACCACTTATTTTAATTTATTTATATTATTTTAAAATATTTATGTTAATCATTTTGAGAACACGTGCAACACATGTGTCCAGAACTAGTGAGTTTAAAATACGTACATTGTCACTTTTATGTAATATTATAATAGATAATTTATCTTATTTTCGAGGTTATAAATATCATTTTAAAGTAGCTTATTAACAAATATCTTTAGAATTATCTTTCCATTTTTCAAGTATTTTAAAGAAACTTAATATCAAAACAAGATTGATAATCTGAATGAATAACATGGAAACTCAAAAAATATCCAAGTGGTACTTCAAAGTAGACTTGGTGGCAACAATCAGGCATATCAAAGTGCTACACATATGATTGCTGATCTTTTTGAATTCACTGTATAACAATTATATCTCCTGATAGTCCTTAATCATGCATTCAACTAACAAGATATCTTTTATTTAATATCTTTAATTAATTAGAAAACCCATAAAATTGTGTCCCACAAATTATAAAATAATAAACTATTTTCTAAATTTAGCTACTACACTTTGGTTAATATAATTTTCTTTATCTATTCAATTACATAACAATAACTCTTTTTCTATGAAGGCAAGAATCTAGGATACTAGTGTTTTAATTTTGTTACGTGCTTATAATCAATTCTCATTTTACTTGAGAATTTTTAAGAATAAGTGCATTTTGATTGATTTGAATTGTTTGTACATTTTAAATTCTTTCTTTGTGACATAATTTTTACTCCCTCTGTCCCATTTTATATGTCACCCTTTGACTTGACACGATGTTTAAGAAAAAAAAGAAGACTTTTAAAACTTGTGGTCTAAAATTATTCTTAAATATTTGTGTGATTGTGAATCATTTCATCAAGGGTAAAAAGAAAATTTTAAAGGTAAATTATTTCCAATTAGAGTAAGGTAACATTCTTTTTGGGATCGACCAAAAAAGAAGAGGTGTCAAATAAAATGGGACGAAGAGAGCATAAATTATTAGAAATCACATATTTTCAAGTATTTCTCTTTTGGATAAGAAGCTTGATAAGTTAGGATAAAAATCAAGAAACTTCAAAAAAAAAAAAAGTTCATTACTTTTGGTATTATGTCATCAAATGAAATATAAATGAAAGGGTGACATACGTTGTGCTTGCATCAACTCTATCACTTTACGATAAAATAAAATATTTTTAACTACTAGTTATATTTTTAAAGTGATTTGTCATAATTAGTTGACTATAATTGAAACACCCCTCACGTGCTTCGGAATGCCCCATAATCATAATTTTCTTATATCTCAAAATCCATACGTGATTTCAAAATTTTTGACTTCATATTCTTGATCAGTGGGAAAAATTGAGTGGGAAATGGGTATAACCCGGATTTTAGAAGACCCATAGCGAAAAACAATTTTCGCTAATTTATTGGTTTCCAGTGTCCGTCCGCGCCCAGGAAGCGACGCGCCTGGGACTCGAACAAGCGTAAATTATGGGCCGCATCTGGTCCGCGTCGCACCAGAGGCGCACACCATTTAAGTATTTCAAGTTAAATTTTGAAACTCAAGAACCCATCTCAAGCTTCAAATTTCCATCAAGGTCATCTCAAGAAAATCCAAGTTTGAGATATGTGGGTCTTTATCCATGGGTCTTTTCTCCCGTGGAGCCCAACCTTCTCTTTTTATGAAAATTATACGATTTCAAGTTGTATTACCTAGGGGTATCTCTTATTATTAATTTTGAATGAAAGTCATTTTAGGGTTTTGTCAAGTATTGATTATGTATGAATATATATTTTTAAGCTTATACTATGAGTTGATTTATGTCTATTGATATTATGCATGACTTGAGCTATGAAACTATGAACTATTATGAACTTTTGTGATAGATTTCAAGATAGCCTAAATGAGGGTTTTACTACAATATTGGGGGGTTGATTTGAATAACTTTGAAATGATTTGGTTTTACTCCTTTTGTTCTATACTCATTAATAGCATATACCCACCATGTGTTTTATGAAATTATATAACAATAATTCTCAAGTGGTTTACATGATTTACAAGTCAATTGTTTCAAGATAAGTATGGATTTCCAAGCATGTATTAAACTCATGAAAAGATTACATGATCTACAAGTGAATTGTTGAGCTCTTATTCTATGTTTGTTTATCATGTGAATTGTGAAGCCTACTACAAGGGGTCATGAATCATGTTGTATACCTCACCCTCTAGTATAAGGCTTAAATCTGCATGAAGGGGTGATGAACCATATTATTTGCCTCACCCTTATGTACGATTCAATACTATTTATTATCTTACTACATAAAGGGGTCATGAACCATGTTGTATACCTCACCCTCATGTGCGGATCAATATTACTTAATATCTTATGTCTACGTGAAGGGGTCATGAACAATATCATATACCTTACCCTCATGTACGACTTAATATCATGTACTATCCACTACCTATTAGAAGAGGTCATGATTCATGTTGTATTTCTCACCCTCTAGTACAAGGTATTTGGATGGGCTATTCATGTCACTTTATTATGTCAAACAAGATATGCAAGTATGATTATTCTCAAGCGTGTTTTATCCTAAGCATTGATTATACATGGCATATTGAGCTTATATTCATTGATGATAGTTAAGCATCTTGTTTAGTATGGCTTATGTCTTTGTTGCATTGCATGCATCTTGCATACTTAGTATCTTCCCTATACTAATGCCTACATGATATAACTATGTAGGGACCGGGGCTCCTTTTGATCATTCTCCTCACATGGCTAGTTCGGTCCTTGAAGAGAGCTTTGGTGAGTCCTCAACTCCGAGGACAATATGTATAATATTCATGCTATGTTGAGACTTGTTCTTTATGTTGAATACTTCATATTATAAGGGTGAGCCCGGGAAGTTTCCTGGCCTCCGCTCCGTCCTAAGTTAGAGGTGTTGTTGGATACTTTGCTTTGTATATGTTATGAGCTTGACTTTTTCTAACTTTTGTGATTATCAAAGACTTCCCTTAGTCCCGCTTTCCCCTTTTTACTAGTTGACTCTTATTATTGATTAATTTTGCTTCCGCAACCAATGATGTGTGCATATTACAATCAAGAGGCTTTGTTTGGGTTGTCTTCGAACTTCTCATTCGCCGTGTCACATCTAGGCCCTAGGCTTGAGTCATGACAAGATTGATATCAGAGCACTAGGTTATTGATGGTCCTCGAAAATCTAACACATCGTGTTGATTAGAGTCTTATTCATGATTGTGAAGCATGCCACAACTATGAATAGGAGGCTATGAGGAGTTTTAGGAAATGTTTCACTTCTTCATGATCGATGTCGCGCTCTAGATGTGAAGATAAGACTTCCTCCCATAATGAATGCTCTTGTGCTCTTTTAGATCATGCCTCTACTAAGAGGAAGGCCTAGGAGGGATCGTGCACCTGAGGGGCAACCGACTCATCCCACTCCTCGAGCTCCTCAAGATGGAGGGGCTACCCAAGTTGAGTTCCGGAATGGTATCACTATGTTGGCCCATCCTATGACCAATCAATTGAACCAAGGGTCCCAATCACCTCATCCTCCTACTCCGGCTGCTAGAGTGAGGGACTTTACAAGGATGAACCCAAGTTCTATGGATCCAAAGTGGAGGAAGACCCCTAAGAGTTCATTGATAAGGCATATAAGGTGCTAGCTATAATGGGGTGAATTCAGAGGAAATGGCGGATCTAGCAGCCTACCAACTAAAAGGTATGGATCAAATTGGGTTCGTTCAATGGAAGTTGGAGAGAGGAAATCATGATGCTATTCCTTAGGAAGAGTTTAAGGTCGCCTTCCTCAACCGGTTCTTCCCTATCAAGTTAAGAGAGGCTAAAATTATGGAGTTTATGAACCTCAAGCAAGGTTCCATGAGTGTAAGGGAGTATGCCCTCAAATTCAACAAGCTCTCCAAGTATGCCCTATATTTGGTTGCCGACCCTAGAGCTAGAATAAACAAGTTTGTGTTGGGGGTGTCTGACTTGGTAAATGAAGAGTGTCATACTATAATGCTTGTAAGTGATATGGATTTTTCTCGGCTCATGACATATGCCGAACAACTTGAGGGGGAAAAACTTAGGAAAAGAAGAAGTGGGGAGTCCAAAAGGACTCGGTTTGAAGGTAGCTGGCCTCAACATGGTCACAAATTTCAAGGCCAAGGGTCCTCTAGTTCTCCCAACAATGATTTTCTAATGAGGGGGTGCCTAACCCAAGGTTGCAAAGTGGAAATAGTGGGATGACTAATCATAAGTGCCAAAAGTGTGGGAGGAATCATAGTGGTAATTGCTTAAAGGATTCAAATGTATGTTATGGGTGTGGGAGAGTGGGCCATAAGCTCGTTGATTGCCCTTATGTTCAAAGCAAGGGCAAGGACGGTCATCCTCAAGGGCAAGGTGGTCATGTTGATCAAAGGGCCCAAGGTAGCCAACAAGGGGGTGCTCCACATCACAACCGGTTTTATGCACTCCAAGAAAGGCAAGGAGTGGATGAGAAGCTTGATGTTGTTACTGGTATGTTAAAGGTTTTTTATTATGATGTGTATGCATTGATAGATCCGTGTGTCTCTCTTTCTTTTAGTACTCCTTTTGTTACCAATAAGCTTCATGTGTGTCCCAAATTGTTGTGTGAATCCTATGAAGTGTCTACCCCATTGGTGAGTCCATTGTTGCCAAAGAGAGTCTATAGGGATTGTCCCATGTTCATATTGCATAACGTCTTGCCTTATAATTTTTTTGAGCTTGACATGGTGGATTTTGATATTATTCTTGGGATGGATTGACTACATGCATATTATGCTTCCATTGATTGTAGAACTCGTAAAGTTAGGTTTCCATTTCCATATGAGCCCATCTTTGAGTGGAAAAGTGGTAAAGTGGTGGTCAAGGGTAGATTTATTTCTTTGATTTATAAGGGTTGCATTTACCACCAAGTGAGGGTGAGGGAATGATATTCCTATGACGGCCTTTCGGGCAAGATATGGACACTTTGAGGTTGTGGTGATGTCCTTTGAGTTGACCAATGCACCTACAATATTTGTGGATCTCATGAATAGGGTCCTTAAACCCTACCTTGATGTGTTTGTGGGGATTTTATTGATGATATATTGACTTATTCTCGTAGTGAAGAAGAGCATGTGAATCATCTGAGGGCGGTATTACAAATTTTGTGGGATGAGAGGTTGTTTTCTAAATATGAAAGGTGTGAATTTTTGGGTAACAAAGAGGTAGTTAGAGAAGTACACCGGTTGGCTAGGTTGGGAATAAGGTTGGATGAGGTTGAGAATGGTGGTGTAGTGGTTTTTGATGGTTCCAAATCTTCTTTGGTTGAAGAGGTCAAGTCAAAGCAAGACCTTGACCCCACCTTATTAGAATTGAAAGCATTGGTAGAGGATGGTAAAGTGGAGGTTTTCTCCCACGGGAGAGATGGTGTCCTCAGGTACAAAAGTAGGTTATATGTGCCCGATGTTGATGCCTTGAGGGAATCGATTTTGAAAGAGGCCCATAATTCATCCTATTTTATTCCTTCCAATTCCACGAAAATGTATAGAGACTTTAGGGTGGTACCTTTGGGGGTTGTGGGTGTAACAACCCATTAGGTCGTTTTGAGTACTAGGGCTTTTTATTTTATAAAATATTTAGTTCGTAAATTTTAATGGGCATTTTGAACTATTTGACAACTTTTGTTATTTAACTTAGTGGTAACTTTAGATAATTAAATTAGTTAATAGGTTAAAGTGATAATTTAATTAAAATCCTATACCACATATTCTAAGTTAAAATAAATAGTAGGGTTATCAATTTTAATACCTAATTACTTAGAAGAAAAACCAAGAGCGGGTTACTGCGGCATCATATGCAAGTTTGCAGAGTCATATGCACGAAAGCAGCCATGATTTCATCAGGTAACATTTTAGTTGAATCTTTAATTTTGTAGGTGGATACAATTTGTTGTCTTGTTCTTAAGTAACATTATTATTTTATGTAATAAGAGAATTGAGAAGGAAAGAAAGACTGGAAGTTAATTTTGAGGTTACATTATGTTGTTGTCATGTTGTGGGTATAAGCAAGTAACATGTCGCTCAGATATAGGCAAGATATATATATATATATATATATATATATATATGTATGTATGTAGAATAGATGTATCAAGATGAGTTATACGTAGAATAGATGTATCAAGATGAGTTATATGTTGAATAGATGTATAAAGATGAGTTCTGGGAAGTATTTCTTACAATATAATATATTATAGAAACATTGTTCTGTGAGTTAAAGTAATTAGGCTTCTTGTGTTATATTAGTTTTAATTAATTTTGTTTTAATTTATTATTTCAATTATTACATTATAATTTAAGTTTTGATGTATTGGTATAAGTGATTAAGTATTTGATATGTCATATATTGAATAAATACTATTAAATTTATATTATTTGGGTAAATTAGGACTTATGCCTAGGCTTGAGATTTATGAAGTTGTGTCACGACTCGAATCCCCGGGCCATGACTAGTGCCGATAGGGCACTTGGACTAATCCTAAACCACAACGAATCCCAAATTGGCTCACAAATTCTGCCGAAATTTCGGCAGAGTTTCCTCTGTTTTACTGACTAA
>JAABOM020063161.1:0-43415 GCA_011800125.2 Solanum clarkiae | reverse complement strand
GATTTTTTCATAAAATAATTTTTTAATTTTTTATGGAGCTGGGAGTGGGGGTGGAGTGGGTGGGGGGGCTGGGGAGATGAGGATCTGGCGTGGAGTAAAAATTTTATATTTTTCGTAAAATAAATTTATTTTGACCAATCACAAATGTTTATTTTACCTTTTTTTTAAACTATAAATAGGTGGAATAGTGTTAGATGATGTGACATTTTCTTTTTTTAAAATATAAATAAGTGGAGTAAGTTTATGATGTGGCAAAGTGAGATTGGACATAAAATCCATGTCATAGAGATTACATCCCACGCACTGGGCTGTTGCACAACTGTGCCTACTTGATAAAAAATGGGCAAGTTGGAGTGTCTATTTGTGCACTTTGAAAGTTTGAGTTCCAATTTAAAATTTCGCTCCAAGTTAAGGGGCTTTTACTGGGTATGTTGTTGTTGTTGTTGCTCAAAGTTAAAAGGACAATTTATATATTGTGAATAAATTAAATTTACGAAAATGCCATTAATGAAACAAAGAGAAAAATTGATAAAGTGTCACCTCACTTGAGGTTACACGGGTCGTGTGACACTCTACGGTTCGTGTGGAATGTCCTTGAACCTACACTTAAACAATTTATGAAAATTGGAAACTTGGCCAACACTTTGAATTCTTTGCCTAAGTGTCACCTCACGAATCGATTCACGAGCCGTGTGAAGCTACATGATCCGTTTACTGGTTCTTCAAACCATACTTAGAAAATTTCGTGAAAGTTACGAGACGGTAATTTTATACTTAGAAAAATTTTTACACCGGAAGCCTCACGGAGGGCCTCACAGCCCGTGCCACACCACACGGCTCGTGAGGCCTGCCGTGGCACATGCCTTGGCCAAAAAGTCTCCATTTTAGGCTCTAAGGCAGCTTCATGAGGCGTGAGATGCCGCACAACCCGTTTGGGTGCCCCTGTTGCAACTCTGCATAGTAGGGCTTTACGAAAACAGGCATAACTCTTTCATTCGAGCTCAGAATAAGGTGAAACCAAGTGCATTGGAAAGCTAACTCAAAGGGCATTAATTTGACATTTGGTTGGTCATTCAGTTCATTATGTGTTAAAAGTTATGCTCATTCAAATTTGACTCTTGCACAAACCAATACCTAAAACTTAATTTATAGGGAAATCTTGAAGTCGTCTAAGTGCTAAAAGTCTTCGATGACCCTAGTACAGGCTCTACCCAAGCACATGAGGCTTGAAACATGGGTATATAAGAGCATAGAGCTTTCCGGTGTAACAATATTTCCCTCTTGGGAACATTTAGCTCCTAAGGTCAAAGAAACATACATAAGAGAAGTAATCATGAAGATTTTGGCCCAACATGGATGCAAGAAATGCACTTAAACATTATTTTCGAAAGGTTTCAACATGAACATCAAGATCACCATAAACTTGTCAAGATAAACATGAGTGCATGCAAATGACACTAGGGACAAACTTTAAGACTTGAAATCATATAGGGGACTTAGATTTGTACCTTAGGCTTGAGTAGAGTGGAAGAGATAGGGATATCGCTTTTGCATGTCCATCTCAGCTTCCCATGTGGCATTTTCAACTTGTTGATTCCTCCGAAGGATCTTAACAGAAGGTACATCCTTATTCCTCAAACTTTTCACTTGCCTATCCAAAATTTCTATCGAAACCTTTTTATATGTCAAATTGTCTTCAACAACACCCAAAAACTCTAGAGGAACAATAGCATTTTGGGTCTCCCACACACTTTCTCAATATAGACACATAGAAGATCGAAAGAACCATATTCATGTCATTAGGTAAGTCAAACTCATAAGGCACCTTATCAATCCTCCTGAACACCATATTAAGGACCCACAAATCTTGGACTCGACATATCCTTTTTATCAAATCGTACCGCACCATTCATGGGTGATACCTTTAAATAGATGTAATTGATAAAAGTTTTTGAGTAGTAGTTAGATGGAAACCATGCATGTTTAGGCGTTTGGCAATAGTTGTTCTTATAAGTAAGGGCAATTTAAGATATGAAGCATGATTTGTGAGTATTTTATTGATAATGTATGATGTGCCATGTGAGTGTGAACTTATTTTACTAAATTTGTGCTTTTTTGCTAATTCAAAACTTGTCCTGTTACTCTAAGCTAGATTGTAGAAAATGGATTAGGAAAGGATCTTAGGCTTTTTTTCTTTAATCAGTCCACCTTAGCCTAAAAATGACCAACCAAATGATGATTTGTCCCTTGTTCGAAATATTTGAGCCTTACTTGTACCAATTCTTTCAAAATACCTAATTAGCCTAGCCTTATCTAGTGATAAACCATGAAATTGTCTCTGGTCTTTCCTTGAGCATCGTGAATCTTGACGGAGGAAAAAACCCTAAGTTGAGGGTGGCTATAAAAAGTGACCCTAGTCTGAAAGAGAGATATTGTGTAGTTCAATACAGGCTGAAATCCTAAGTTGAGGGTGGCTAGTGTAAGGGCAAAGCACAAAAATAAATTGGTGAGTCAGGGGTGAGGAGAAAAAGAAGAAAAATCATGTACTAGGTGCAAGAAAAATTATCGATGCCTTAGATATGAGCTAAAAAGAAAAATGATGTGTAAAAACAAGGCAAATGCTGAACAATAAGAAGAAATCACTTGGAAAAGCTTAAAAAAGGAAAAAGGGAAACAAGGTGAAAATAACATAGTTGGTGAGGTGAAAGTGATGAAAAGCGCAGTTTCAAAGAGGGCCATTAGTCACTATTTTCCTAAAATATCACACCAAAGCCCACTGAGCCTATGTTAAAAGCCTAGAAAGATCTAAAATGATCCTAGTCCAATTAGTTGAAGGATTGAGTCATGAGTATAGGGGAAAGCCTATGATATTAGTCATTATGCATGAATAACATATGTAGCGCGTGTTCTTGCAAAGTTCCACGATTAAATATGAAATCATCATTGAGAGTCAAATATGAGACTTCTTTCTTTGAGGGTACTTGCGTTGCATTGTTAGCATTTGACTTGTTCAGTGATTGTGGACTATTGATATTCCCTTGCTTACCATAGTTGTGTTGTCATATGCACTAGTTTGCATTGGTTTCCTAAATAGCTATCTGATCTTATTTTGAGAAGCTGGTGTGTGTATCTGAGTTTGAGATGTATATGATATATGTCATTAAGTTGAGTTCTATGTGTTAATGTATTGTCTATATAGATTGATTCATCACTTGAGGACAAACAACAATTTTAAGTTGAGGGATATCAAAATACAATACTTTTGATGCTTAAAACTTTGGTGTATGTTGTCAATGCCAAATTTATGGTTTTAATGTGTTTTTGTGTTTAGTTTAGCAGGAAAGCAGGTTTTGACTTTACATAAAATTGCAGAAGTTTATTGATTTTTGGTGATTTACGAGACCCTCTATGAATCATAGAGCATTCTATGAGTTGTAGAGTTAATATCGTGAAAAATTCCAGTAAAGGATGCTATCTGAACATTAGCTATATGAGCCCTCTATACGAGTCATAGGGCATTCTAAGAGTCCTATAGATGGGTTTCGTGAAGATTTCCAGTGAAGGACAAGGTGATGTAGTTGAAGTATACCCGAGAGTAATACAAGCTATGCATCAGTCTACAACTCATAAAGTGAAGTCTTAGAAAAGCAGTCCAAGATCCCAGAAGTTGATTACGAGACCTTGAGTATGACTCAAAAATCACATTACAAGTTGTAGAAGATTTCGTGGAGTCTTCCGACCAGTTTTTCTATTTTTAAGGACTTAATTGTAATTATTATAAATGGTACTTTTATGTTATTGTACAAAAAACGAATGTCATTATTCAGTAGTTTGAGTTTTTGTACTTAGAGAACTCAATACTTGAGAGAGAAGATAGTGAGAAAAGACTTGTGGGTAATTTGATCTTGAAGCTTGTGATTCTCATTTTTCTTGGATTTGCTTGATTTCAATTCAATTGGGTAAGTACTCAGTTATGTTTCATCAATTATAATTTTTTTATCTACCATAGCATGAGAAGCTAAATCCACAACTAGGATTGCTGGAACCATGAAGATCTGATTTAGTAAACCCGGATAATTTACAATTCTTTGAATGGGTATACGCATGTATTAATCAATTCTCTTTGTTTTTCATGTTCTTTAGTGGTGGCCAACAATAGAACTTGCCTAGTTTTACTTATTACACCAAAGTAGTGATGAATAGGAAAAGATATTGATTAACGGGATTCGATGAGGTCTTCTCGTCAAATCAACCGAACTGGGCCAAGGGGAGGTTGATTGAGACTTATAGGTAATGGTTAGTATTGTGCATTATGGAGATGAGCCAAGTCATATAATGAAATTAGCCTCTCACCTTTGACCAAAGGGCTTGGTGAACTTAAATCACCATCTTGCATGCTATATTCTGGACAAGAATTGGATTATCCGGTGATACTAAGTTGGGGAATCATAGGGAATACGACACCCTACTTGCTCTCTTTATTGACTGTCTTTTGTGATTATTAGTTTAGTTTACTTTCTCATTGATTATTGCAAACCCCCACCCCTTTGAGTAATTAAGTTGATAAACTACTTGAATTGGTTATTGGTTAATTGGTGTTAAGCCTACATATTCCCTTGAGTTTGACCCTAACCTTGGATAGGTTTTATATCTTGACAACAACCGCTTTATCCTCTAGAAAGGATCTGTAACTTGGGCGACATCAGATACCCATTGTCGTATAAAGTTTTACGGCCCATAAAGGTTTTTTCTGATGACTTTTTAGTAACTCCCCATTTTTTGATCCTCAGGGCACGACACCAAATCTATGGCTCGTTGAAACATTTACTGCTTGTCTATATATTCGTAGACTGAACTTTCAAAAATCACCCTTCATTGAATTTTTTGTACAAAACCAAGTCTATGGCCAGTGGAATTTTCCATGGCCCGTAAAGGGTCTCTTAAAATTTCAAATTCTGCAATATCTGCACACATAGCCCAATAATATGCCAAGCCGTAGTCCTACAAAAAAACACAAAACACATCAAATCTACTAGCATCACTTTGAGTCACAAAAAATTTTAAGTTTAAAGCATCAAAAATGTTGTATTTTCATAGCACATCAACATTGTCAACTTAAAATTATTGCTTGTCCTCATGAAATGGACTCAATTTATTAAGTAGTACAGTAAAACACAGATCTCAATCTAATGGCATACATCATATCGAACTCAAACACAGATACCCACACCACTTTAAAAGCACATCAGACAGCTATCAAGAAAAATAAATACATATCAACATATGTGAGAGTATGGTCTGGAGAGGCTTACTTATCTTATAGTTTAAGGGCTTTAGCCATCTTCAGTTTCATTGATTGTTGATTGTATTGTTCAACAATACCTCTTATCCTAGTGAATTTTATGGGCCTACTAGACCAGATGCTTGTCAAGCTCAAGCATTTACTTTTCTAGTTAATTGAATTGGAACCAAGGCAAAAGAAGTTCTTATTGCGAAGAAGCCCGTGCTTCTCTTGTTGAAATAAAGACAAATGGTTTGATTCAACATTTCTTAAGAATCAACTTAGTGAAATTCCCTATTTCGTATATGGGAATAAGAAATGATCCGTCAGGGTCAGGATTGTTCTCTGACCCCCTACAGCAAAATAGGCACAAGGAAAGAGCAATAGACCGAACCAACCTACAAAAACGAAATGGTTCCTCTAGTCGGGGGACCTGAGAGGTAGTGGTTTACCCTACAACAGATATCAGCAGTTCGAGTCTGCTTATCTCCAACTCGTGAACTTGCCCAACTATTCCTTAGGATTGGCTTTAGGCCTTTCCTGCGCAGCTTAGGTGGAAGGCGAAGACAGCCTCCTTCCGGGAGGGCCCGAGCCATCAGTGAGATACAACTCTGGAAGGGCTAGAATTCTAACCTTGTGTCAGGACTGTCAGATCTCAGGGTTCAACCCTAGACAGGCGGTGGAAACTACCAAGATGGAGTATGGTATAGGAAGAGGGAATTTCTGGTGGAATGCATATCAATTACAAATAAGCAACACTCACTAAGATAGTATAATATCAACAATGCAATACAGGTTCCCTCACAGAAAGAACTCTCAAATACCTCTCATAATGATGTCTTAAGATTCAATGCTTGGGACTCTACAAAATCACTCACTCTCTCAAATGACATTCAAAAGCCATGCTCAGTACCATAAGCTTTCCCCTATACTCTTGATTATGACCTTTGACTACTTGGACTAGGATCACTTGATGACTTTATTGGCTTGTAAAGTAGGCTTAGGGGGCTTTGGTATGATGTGTTGGGAACACGATGATGTTTTTGGACAATACCTTATACACCTCATCAATGAATTTTTGAGGATCCTCATCCACCTTGGACCCAGAGAACTCCGATGAATTCATCCTAGTAAAATCTCTCAGCACCATTGAGGCTGGAGTAGGAGCATGAGGGGCTTGGGCCCCTTGGTTGATTTGGTTGGTCATAGAGTGAACTAACATGGTGATTGCATCTTAGAATTCATCATGGGCCACTCCCCCATCTTGAGGAGCGGAAGGGGCCGGTTGCTCCTCGGGTGAACGAGCTCTCCTTAATCTTCCTCTTAGAATAGGCATGATCTAGAATAACAAAGAACATGCGTCAGAGGAAAAAGCCTTACCTTATTTCTAAAGCACGACATAGATCATGAAAAAAGGAAACATTTCCTAAAATGCCACACAGCCTCTCACTCATAGTTGTGGTGCACTTTACAACCATGAACAAGACTATAATCGATGCATTGTGTTAGATTATGAGGACCATCAATAACCTAGTGCTCTAATACCAAGTTTTCCACGACCCAAGCCTATAGCCTAGACGTGACACGACGAATGAGGAACATGAAGGAACCCCAAGCAAATCTCTTAGCATATCAATCACAATTCCTTGGTCGCAGAAGAAAAATAACATCAACAAGAGATGTAAATAAGAAAAAAGGGGACTAAGGAAAGTCTTGAAATTTATAAAGCATAAAAGAGTCAAAGCTCAAAGCATAAGTACATCAATTTTTCCAATAACACCTCTAAAGATAGTTGGAGCTGGGGCCAAGAACTTTCCGGGCTTACCCTCATAATTTCAAGTGTTCAACATAAAGAAATATCAAATGACAAGAGTAGCATATATGGTGTCCCCAAACTTGAGGACTCACCAAAGATTATCCCAAAAGCACCAAATAGCCATGTGTAAGATGATCAAGAGGCACTCTGGTTCCTACATGGTAACATCATGTAGGCATAGAGTATGCGCTAGTACGTTTGAATGTACTAAGTATGTAGAATATAATGCAACAAAAAATAGACAACATAGTTAAATGCATAATCTTAAGCAATGGATAAGTATAATATCCATATGGCATGCATGATTAATGCTTGAGGTAAAACATGCTTGTAAAATATATAACTTGCAAATATAAATTACATGTGTAGGAAAAGACCATATCAACATAGCCCAAGCATACTATTACTTGAACTCCAAGGCATGCCACCCCTTGGAAGGTGATTGAGGTACATATTCCTCAATGTGGTAGTACGGGCATGCCACCCTACACATAGTGATTGAGGTACATACTAATGTGCTGTCAAAACACAGCACATTTGGTGCCTGAAAGAATGGATCTTGTGAGTGCTTAAAGTGACTTTTTGGTGTTTTTCTATGTTTTTATGTTAATTTTGTAGAAAAGCTAGGTTGGTATGATTTTGAAGAAAAGTTGCAGATTTTGCTGAAGTATAGGCCTTATGAGTCTACCTACAAGTCGTAGCTCACCCTACGAGTCATAGGGTGATACCTTAGCAAGAATCAGAGACCAAAATTCAAAAATCTACTAAGTGGAGGTCACCCCTACGAGGCTATCATACGAGTTGTAAGTCACACTATGAATCATATAGGTAGACTCATAGCAAGAATTAGAGAGCCAAGATGTTAGACCAAAAACTAAAGACCAAGACTACAAGACCAATATACGAGTCGTAGCTCAAGCAACCCATAGCATGGGTCCTACCAGTTTAGTCCAAGATGCCAAGAACCTGATAGGAGACCCCGACTACAACTTGTATGTCGTCCTACGAGTCAAATCTTCGTAACTTATCAGCTACCAGCTGTCTTTTTTGTGTAAATTCTAGGGTTGTTTTGTAAATACTATATAATTTAAGTTATGTTTTTAGAAGGAGTTCGTCCAGAAAATATTTGAAAGATTCATTTTGAAGCTTTTCTTAGCTTTCTAGAGTATTTTGTTATTTTCTCTTGGAAAATCCATTTTTTGGGGATTGCAATCTTGCTTTGTACCCATTATTGATCAATCAAGCTTGTGGATTTGCAATTTATGGTCCCTATTTTCTTCATTGGTATTGGTAAAGCTCTCAACTATGTCTATTATTTGCATTCTCGTGTCTTTTGTCTTAGTCATGAGTAGCTAAGCACCCACAACTTGGGTTTATAAGAACCATAGGTAGTTGACTTTGAAATGACTTAGGTTTCTTGCATTTCTATGATTGGGGTTTTTCATGTATTATCCACTTCCCTTCATTATTATTGACATTTGGTGGTGGCCAACACCAAACCCCGCCTACTATCACGATTCCGACCAAGATAGTGACGAATAGGAAAAGGAAAGTAGATGACAACATTTGATTGATGTGTTCTCATCTAATCAATTGAGCTTGACCAAAGGGAGGTTGACTGGGACAATAGGTAACGATTAGTTGGCACGCCATGGTTTCCGACCAAGCGCCATGGTGAAATTCGACCTTCATCTTCACAAGAGGGTTAGAATAACCTAATTTACTGTCCTGCATGCAAATCACCAGTTATAGTTAGTTTATCTAGGGTAATCAAGTTGACGAACCATAGGGAGCCCAATTCCAAAGTTGTCCCTAAAATTGAGTGTTTCCTCGAATTATAATTAGTGGTAGTTTTATTTTGTTTTTGAAATACAAACTCCTGATTTAGAGATTGTAGTCATGAATTGTAGAAATGATTAGTGGTGAAATCTTATAATTAATCCATGTATTCCCTATGGATTCGATCCTAACCTTGGTTAGGTTAATTGTTGACAACGATCACTTTTTTATTGGAGGTGAACATCATCAAAAAATTATGGTGTTATTGCCGGGGACTCCACGGCTAGTTTTGATTTGATTTCACTATTAGTTAGTTCTAGTGTATATTTCTATATCTTCCTGTATTTTACTTTTCCTGTTTGTTTTTGTTAGTTAATTTTAGGTGCAGGTTGGCTGGAACAATGACTGAGAAAACGTTCTACATCGCAAATGACTTGTTGAAAACTTTACAGAGGCGCACTCTATTCCATGGGCAAAAGTCTGAAGATCCCCACATCTATCTATAGAATTTCACTCAAACATTGAGGGAGGTCCTTAGGCCAAGACATCCTGCTTGGGAGGTCATGGCTCTTCAGGTTTCCCCATGACTCTACGGAGTGAAGCTGTGGAGTGGTAGTCAATTCTCCCACCCGATGTTTGCTCTAACTGGGGGGAAGTACAGAGAGTTTTCCTCATGAATTTGTATAGAGAGTCCGACAAACTAAAGCTACAAAACAATATGTGTAATTTCAAAAGAATGTCAGGAGAATCTTTGGTAGTAGCTTGGGAAAGATATAAGCAGTATTTGGCAGCAAATCAGAACCATGGTTTGATTGATAATGAATTGGCATCTAGTTTCTACCGAGCATTTATCTTTGAACAACAAGGGCAAGCTGATGCATTGTTCGGAGGGGACTGTTGGGAGTTTGTAAGACGACCATTTATTGAGATCATGTAGATCATGGATAAACTATCTGCAGTTGCCCAAGTCTACCAACCACTTCAACGGCCTGTCGGACCAACCACTAGTATAACTACGGGAGCCTATAGTATAGCTAAAAGCGAAAATGTTGTACATTGGACGAGGTTACCACACTAGATTTTAAACACTGATAAACTGGCCCGCATTGAGCATATGCTTGAGCAAGTCCTGATCAAGGTGGATGAACAAGATGACATTGTCCAGGAGATAAAGTTTGATGTCATCAAATGTAACTTCAAAGTGGAACAACAAACTATATCAATGCAAAATCTTGGTGATAGGATAGAGAAGCTTACTGAACCAACTAGATGCACTGCAAGATAAATAAAGGAAGAGTAGAAAGAGTAGAGATAGAACTCATGGAGAAGCCTGATTATCCATGATTGCATAGTCGAGCCACGACGTTAAACAAGGATCTTCTTAGGAGGCAACCCAAGCATCTTTTATGAGTTGATTTATTTTGAGACATTTTATCATAGTTAACTTGTTAGTTGGTAATTTTATATTGTTTTGTGATTGTTGAGACCTTGAACGAGTTGTATCAATTGGCATTTTGGTGTATTTTGAGTAATAGGTCATAGGTACAAACCAAGAGCTGAAGAATGGAAAAATTATGCTTGGATACAGCTTCTACGAGCAAGCTTATGAGTCATAGTGAATGTTATGACTTGTCACCACGCTTCGTAGAAGGAAACAGTGAGTACCAGAAGCTGAGACACATACTACGAGCCAAACTTACGATTCGTAGTGTCTCCTGTGAGTCGTAAGTGGGGTTCATAGTGTTCAAGTATGAAGTCATAATTTTCTAAGTGTTAGGTCTACTGTGAGATCAGGACTTATGAGTTAGGATCTTGTAAGACCAATCTGTAGAAGTTTAAAAGGCAAACCACTTTGAATATTAAGAGATCAACGTCTCTTGGCTCTTCATGTCCCTTCATGAAGCGTTCCCTTTCAGTTATAACTCCTTCCAACTTTCTCTTTCACTATTTCATTCATCTTTGCATCTTCCACCAACTAAAACTTCCTAGCAAGTGAATTGTGCACCAAGAACTCTTCGGCTTTTTTTCCTTCTCATCATACATTCGCACATTCATCTGGTAAGTTTTCGTGGTTAAATTCAATTTATCTATATGCTTTTGTTGTGTATTTTATGGATCCTTATGAAGATCATGTGAGACTGAAACTGTGGGTTGGGGGTGTTATAATTCGTTTAGGGTAGTCTGCTCATGCGCATCCCGTTTAATGTGCATTGATATTTCTACTATTAGAAATGTTTTGCCCAGAAGGGGGAAAGTTCATGCTTTGTTTTTAGATAATTGATAATGAAGAGTATTTAAGTTGCTGTAGTACTGCCTATATCTGTGTGTGTGTAAACTCTGATGCTTTCTTATTTGTTGTTGGTCGTTGTGGAAAAGTTGAAGGCACCCTAGGTGCTCTCTGCTTCCTACTATAAGAACCCACTACGAGTCGTAGGTTACCTTACGAGTCGTAGTGGATCTTTGTAAAAGGCATCAGTCACCTAAGATGCCTTAACATTCTCCATGCGAGACCCACCAACGACTTGTAGTCATTGTCACGACTCATAGTTGTGGTTTCGTGGACTTGATCTAAACTCTTGAAATGTCGCTGAAATAAGATACAAACTCTGCCTACCACTCATAAGTGCACACTACGAGTTGTACCTACGTCTTGTACCTGATTCCAGAATACATTTCCCTTAGCTACCTTATTGTTACAAGGCTGCTATACGACTCGTGGGTTATTCTATGAATCATACTTACACCGCATATCTGCAACCCTGAACCTAGTTCGGTTTGTTTTAACTTAGGTTAGCTTAATGTTCTTGTTTGATTGTTCCATTTATTACTTGTTTGATCGAAACAAAACATCATGGGACTGATGCTTTGACTTGTCGAT
The DNA here is from genome assembly GCA_011800125.2 of Solanum clarkiae. Taxonomy (NCBI): domain Eukaryota; kingdom Viridiplantae; phylum Streptophyta; class Magnoliopsida; order Solanales; family Solanaceae; genus Solanum; species Solanum clarkiae. Next base: position 31,661 of record JAABOM020063161.1, on the reverse strand, counting down.
AATTTTTCAAAGATAATGTCTTCAAGAGGTCGAAGGGGTGCTGGCTTTGTTTCTGGTCATCGCCTAAGAGATGAGCCCTCCAAGGATGAGCAACCAATTGAAGAGATGAATGTGCACCCTGAACCTAAGGCTAACGTGCCTTTAACACGATCACAATCAACTAGAGTACCGATGGAAGTGGATAGCTCCTCCCAGACAGATGAAAAGGATGAAGAAGATGGGTCAGATGATGATGACTTCACTTCTGACACTGGTTCTCTTGAACTATTTTAGGCTCAGCCATATGAGAACACTCTTCCACAACCAGCTGATTCTGCGTACACCGTCACTTCATCGACCCACAAAAAATAAGATGGTGTGTTCTTGGAATGAAAAAAAACTATGATAAGGGATTGGAACTTAAGAATCAAGAGAGGCCGGTGTGAAGGTTTCATGAGGAACCTAGGTTAAAAGACTTAGGGTTGCAAGGTGTACCAGATTTAGAAGCTGATATTAACCGCCATGGGTTAGGATTGTTATCACAAGTGCTTGGGAAGTATGCCCCCTACCTAGTCTAAGAATTCTATGCATCTTACTATGCTACTATATGTGGCAACCTTTCGAGGCTCATGAAGCCCATTGATGCACCATGGTTGAGTAAAGCTATGGTTAAGGGTGAAATTGTCGACATCTCAGTAGCGACTATTCGAAGGGTGCAATTCGAACCTAATTATAGAGCCCTACACTCCACAGCAGAATATGACCATACGATATAGGGCCAAATTTACCAGGAATGTGTTGAGCCGATGTGGGTTACAGACCATGCCTAGCATATTCTGAAGGCCCATCTCTCATTTAGGGCAAAGTTTTGGTGGTCCATTCTCCGAATGACAATTAGGCCCACATTCACGGATAATGTGATTACATTAGAGAGGACCATGTTGTTGGCGAGCATCTTGGCAGGATATGAAATTAATTGGTTTCACGTCTTGGCAGATCAGATCCATGAGTCAGCAGTCCGCACTCATCAAGCATTGTCATTCCCCATTCTAATCTATAAATTATGCAAGGAAACTAGTGTGATGGTTTCTCTCCACTTGGATCCTCATGTAGAGGCTCTCAGTACAATGGACCCAAGTCTAATCAAGGCTAACGAAAACCCTATAGTCCTACAAAGAGCTATTCCACCTCCTATGCCAGAGCCATCCCTGGTAGAGACTCAGATTCCAGGTTCACCTCTAGCTACTACAGGTACTACTCTGGCTATTGCAGAGCCCACGCCAGCGGTTGAAATCGAGTCTACACCATCCTCCAACACTACAGCACCAGCAGCAACTACTTTATAGGTTGACCCTCTTTTCTCTGTTGTTGCTTTTCGAGCTTTACTATGCATAGTGGTTGTAGCAGAGAGCAAGTTATGAGAGTTGTCAGCACGAGTATGGCCATTGATCGATCAGAATGTTTGGGTCGCCGAGGAGCGGATGAGGGCATTTACCCGAGATTTAGTTGATGAGAGAGTCTGAGCAGTGGATGCCCGGGTCGACGCATTTGAGACTATAGTCCACAAGAGGCTTGAGGGAACTAAGCCTACCAACGCAAGTGGGGTTACTGAGGAGTTGGTGAAGTTCAAGGTCGACTTATTACAGCTATTGGCAGCCCCTGTTCTAGCCCTAGAGGTAGCATCGGTAGATGATGAGGCATTTGATTAGCTTACCGACCATCCGGACACCTGTGGGAAGAGGCCTCTTGATCAGAGTGACGACCCAGAGTGGACCCCGAAGAAGCCGAGATATGAGGAGGAGCCCATACTTGAGGAGGTGGAGCAGGAGTCGCTTTTATTGGTGGCTATTTAGAGAGAGCGAGTACAGCACACCCCACCTGAAGAGGGTACTTCCGGTATAGCTACAAAGGAAAGGTAGTCCCAGGACCTCGCAGATCAGCCCGAGACTGGTGCTTGATGCACCATGATGTTTGACTTCTTCTGAACCCAGCTCTTACTTTTTTTATTGTTATTTTGTCCTTGTATTAGACAATATTGTTTTTTCTGTTTTTGTTTTGGATGTTTTTTGTTGAAGAATGTTCTTATGTTTGGTTTTGGATATTAGATTTGTGAATTATTACTTTTTAACATTTATATGTCTATGTTATGTTTTCATTTTTTCCGTCTTAAGTTTGTATTTTTAGTTTGAGGATAGACTGTCAAATTCTGGTGGAGTGGTGGAAGTTATGGATTAAGGTGAAGTCTGAGTAGCCTCAAGTCCATAACTTCCCTTATTTTTTATCCCAACATTTTCTTGTTGTGTTTCTTTTTCCTTGTGAATGTTTAATTTTCTGCTGAACCAGCACGTTTAGGTAGTGTAGATAATGGGTAAATTCATTGTAGTGTTATCTATTCGCATATACATAATTGTCAGATGTCTTTTTAATGTTTTGATGAAAAATTTGGTACCCTCAAAATTTTTGAGGTTGTGATTATTGATGCATTCATATATTTTTGAGTATCTGGTAATTTTTTGTTCTGATATTATGAAGGTAAGTTGAGACTGAAAACATGACATGTGAGTTTATAATTGATTGTGGATGCAATTTTCATGTGTGTTGTGAGCTTATTTTGCTGCAATCATGCATCTTGTATGGACCCAGAAGTTGCCTTGTTACCCTAAAGTTGGTTTGGTGATGTTGTGGATATTGAAAGGATCTTAGGCCTTTGTTCCTTGAGTGAATCCACTTTTAGCCTAAATGACCCACCAGATGAGTGAGTGAATCCCTTGTTCCAAACTTTTGAGATTATCATGTACTCATTCTTTCTTGATACCTTGTTAGCTTAACCTTGTTTGATGAGATGCCTTGATATTGGCCCTACTCTATTCTTGAACATGTGAACCTTGATTGAGGCCAAAGGCCTACGTTGAGGGTGGCTGCAGATAGTGGCCCTAGTTTGAGACATAGATATCGTGTACTTCACCTGAGGCTAAAAACCTAAGTTGAGGGTGGCCCTTATTGTGGCGAAGTAATAATAATAAGGTGGTTAGTTGGGAAATCAAGAATGAAATGAAAAGGCATGAATCGAGTGAAGAAAAAGAAAAGAAAAGTGTCTTGAGTTGAGGAAAAATAGCAAAAATGAACCTGAAATCAAGGTACAGTTGAAAAAGAGAAAGAAAACGCTCGAGAAAAGTTCAAAACAGGAGAATAAGGGTGGAGTAATTAAATATGGGTTAGATTATCAAAGCAAAAAGTGTTGGTAAACATGGTTCAAGGATATATTTTGGTCACTACTTGCCTAAAATACCATACCAAAGCACCCTGAACCTACGTTACAAGCCTACAAGTCCTAAAGTGATCCAACTCCACTTTATCACCAAGCCAGAATGTGAGAATAGAAGCAAGCCTATAGTGTTAGTCAGTATGCATTGAATTTCAATTGTGAGAGTGAGAATGCTTCCTCAGTCCCTGAACTAAATGCTTTTGAGTGAGAATGAGGGACTTATTTGCAGTGAGTACATTTGCACTACTTGAGTAGCATATGACTATACAAGCGATTGTGGATGGTTGATGCTCCTTATATTGTCTTAGTTGGATTATCAGGTCTCTCATTATTTTCTTATTTGCTTAATACCTTTGCAATCCTATTTTGAAAATAGTAGTTGGGTACCCGAATCCGAGGAGTTGTTGTGTATGCCATTAGTGAAGCTGCTATGTATTTCTCTTTGTCTGCGTATATTGAGTCATCGCTTGAGGATAACCAGCAATTCTAAGTTGTGGATGTTGATGTGCTATCAAAATACAACATATTTGGTGCTTGAAATAAGGGATTTTGTGAGTTCTTAAAGCGACATTTTACTATTTTGATGTGTTTTTGTGTTAATTTTGCAGAAAAGTTAGGTTGGCATGATTTTGAAGAAAAGTTACAGATTTTGATAGGCCTTACTAGCCCACCTACGAGTCGGAGCTCACCCTACGAGTCGTAAGGTGATATTATAGCAAGAATCAAAGACCAAAATTCAAAAATCTGCTAAGTGGAAGTCACCCCTACAAGGCCATCATACGAGTCGTAAGTCACACTACGACTCGTATAGGTAGACTCGTAGCAAGAATCAAAGAGACAAGATGTTGGACCAAAAACTAAAGACCAAGACTACAATACCAACATACGAGTTGTAGCTCAAGCAACTACTCGTACCTATGGGTCATACCAGTTTAGCCCAAGATGCCAAGAACCTGATACGAGACACCGACTACAACTTGTAGTTCGTCCAACAAGTCATATCTGTGAAACTTATCAGCTGCCAGCTGTCTTTTCTGTGTAAATTCTAGGGTTATTTTGTAAATACTATATATAATTTAAGTTAGGTTTTTAGAAGGAGTTCGACCAGAAAACATTTGAAAGATACATTTTGAAGCTTTTCTTAGCTTTCTAGAGTAGTTTATTATACTCTCTTGGAAAACCCATTTTTGGGGGATTGCAATCTTGCCTTATACTCATTGTTGATCAATCAAGCTTATGGATTTGCAATTTGTGGTGCCTATTTTATTCATTGGTATTGGTAAAGCTCTCGACTATGTCTATTATTTGCATTCTTGTGTGTTTTTCCTTAGCCATCTGTAGCTAAGCACCCACAACTTAGAGTTGTGGGAACCATAGGTAGTTGACATTTAGATGACTTAAGTTTTTTGCATTTCTATGATTGGGGTTTTGCATAGATTGTCTATTTTCCTTCATTATTATTGTCATTTGGTGGTGGCCAACACCAAGCCCCGCCTACTATCACGATCCTGACCAAGGTAGTGACGAATAGGAAAAAGAAAGTAGATGACAGAATTCGATTGATGTGTTCTCGTCTAATCGACCGAGCCTGACCAATGGGAGGTTGACTGGGACAATAGGTAACGGTTAGTTGGCACGCCATGGTTGCCAACTAAGCGCCATGGTGAAATTTGACCTTCACATTCACAAGAGGGTTGGAAGAACTTAAGTTACCATCCTGCATGCAAATCACCAATTGTAGTTATGTTATCTAGGGTAATCAAGTCGACAAACCATGGGGAACACAATTCCCAAGTTGTCCTTAAAATTGAGTATTTCCTCGTGTTATAGTTAGTGGAAGTTTTATTTTATTTTTTTTTTTTGAAATACAACCCCCCCTCCATTTAAAGATTGTAGTCATGAATGATAGAAATGATTAGTGGTGAAATTTTGTAATCAAACCCTATATTCCCTGTGGATTCGAACCTCACCTTGGTTAGGTTAATTGTTGACAACACTCGCTTTCTTATTGGAGCATGAACATCATCATATACCCCTCAACGTGGTTGTATGGGCATCCCACCTCTCAACAAGTTAATTGAGGTACATACCCCTCAATGTGGTAGTACAGGCATGCCACCTGCCGACAAGGTGATTAAGGTACATACCCCTTAATAAGGTAGTACGGGCATGCCACCCTTCCACAAGGTGTGGTCAACTTGCAACACCATAGATATATCTGAATTCAACATATATATACTTTCCCTTAATCATCATAAAGTCACTTGACTTGTAAACCATCCAATAGACCATCAATAACTCAAGAATCCTCGTCAAGACATTTTATCAAACACTTGGCGGGTGCGTAATGCTAGTTCAAAATCAAGCAATCCAAGAGTGAATTAATATGAGAAAACTCAATGTAAATCAGTCCACCAACACATAGTAAAACCCTCATGTAAGATACCTTAAAATCCATCATCAAATTTCATAATAGATCATAGACTCATAGCTCAAAATATGCAGTCACAATAGACAAACATCTCATAGTATAAGCTTGGAATAGATAGGCATATGTTTCCAATCAATATTTCATAAAACCCCAACATAATTTATAGTCATAATCCATAATAAGTGATGCCCACAAGTGATACAACTTGAAAATATGCAATTTTCATAAAAAGGAAGGTTGCTCTCCATGAGTGAAAGGACCTAATGGATGAAACCCACATACCTCAAACTTGGATTTTCTTGATGTAGACTTTAAGGATACTTGAAGCTTAACGGTTGTTCTTGAGATCTGAAATTATGTTTGAGACACATGAATTTGGATGAAATATTTGGTTGAGTGTTACAGAGGGTTTGAGTGTGTCTTGGGTGATATATAGTTGAAAAATGGCTAAGTATAGGTGTTGTTAAGCAAAAATGGGCATGGGTCAAAGACCCCAACGCCTTAGGCCAAAACGGGAAAAATAAAGAAGTCACAACACTGCTCCGAGACAGGTTCACGTCGCGGAGCCATCGTGGACAGCCACAAGAATTGAAAAAAATTTAAATCACTTTTTTTGGTACGGGTCCTCTAAAATAGAGGTTATACCCATTTCCCACTCAATTTTGCCCCCGGATCATGACAGATTTTTAATATCACACACTAATTATGAGATATATAAAAATTACTATTATGCGTATTTCGGAGACACATTTTCGAGCATTTCATTAATTGTATTTCTCAATTCATAATTTTTTCATGTATCCATAGCATGAGTAGCTAAATCCACAACTAGGGTTGTGGAAACCATGAAGAACTAACCTAGTAAACCCAGGTAATTTACAATTCTTGAAATTGGTATATATAGGTATTAATCGATTCTCTTCATTTAGAATGTTTTCTAATGGTGGCCAATATTAAAACATGTCTAGTGTTACTGAGTGGACCAAGGTAGTAATAAATAGAAAAAGAGATTGATTAACGGGATTCGATGATGTGTTCTCATCTAATCAATCGAACTGGGTCAGAGGAAGGTTGACTGGGATTTATAGGCAATGGTCAGTATTGCACATTATGGAGATCGGCCAAGTCACATAATTAAATTTTCCTCTCACCTTTGACCAAAGGGCTTGGTGAACTTGAATTACCATCCTGCATTCTATACACTAGACAAGAATTAGGTTATCCGGTGATGCTAAGTTGAGGGAATCATGGGGAACACAATACCCTAGTTTCTCTCTATTATTTATTGTCTCTTGTTATAGTTAGTTTAGTTTACTTTCTTATTAATTATTGCAAACCCCCCCCCTTGGGGAATTGAGTTGGTTAACGACTTGAATTGCTTAGTGGCGAATTTGTCTTGAGTTATATATTCCCTTGGATTCGAATCTAACCTTGGTTAGATTTTATATCTTGACAATGATCACTTTATCCTGTAAAATAGAGGTGTAACATGGGTGATATCAAAGATTTTGGCGTCGTTGCCGGGAAATACAACTCGACTTAGTTGAATTCACTAATAATAGTAATTCGAGTGTTAATCCTTAGTTCCCTTTATTTTATTTTTGTTCTTGTTTTTGTTTCTTTGTATGGTATACGAGTAGTGTATGCCCAACACTAGGAGACAATGCAATTCCTCAACTTTATTTTGATCTAGAGATCCAACGAATTGTACGAAGAATGGCCTAAAAACGTGCTAACAAGTCAGCCAATACAACTTTGAATTGGGGTAATAATGATGATGATAGGAACGATTTCCCACCTCCTCTAGAGGACATTCGACAACCTCGGGAGTTCAATGGCGATGCTTACCAGTGGAATCAGTACAGGTTGAACCCAATGGCTATGGATGTGATGGGAGCTATATGTTGCCACCACTATCGGCAGACACAAAGTTTACAGTCTCTAGTGGGTTACTTAAGATGCTGTAGAACCGTGGGTTATTTGCGAGCTTACCATCAATGGATCAAAAATGCCACTTGCACAATGTATCATTAATTTGTAAAAATGTGATGGCGGCACAGAATCTGTCTATGGATGTTGTGGGACTTTGTTTCTTCCCATTGTCTCCCATAAACAGTGTTACGTTATAGCTATATGAGCTCCCGCAGAGTTCAATCACTAGTTGGGCAGATTTGCAGAAGTCCTTTTCGGACAGGTACTTTCATAGATCGAAGAAGATCAAGTTGAAGGACTAGATCAACAACTTTGAAAACTTCCTGGTGATTCTATAAGCACTACTTGGGAGCAGGTTACTAAATATCTAAGGGGCATCATTGGCTACAAGATAGTTGATGATACCTTGGTAGAGATCTTCTACCGTTCCCTTGATGAGAAGTGTCGGGCTTGTGCTGACACTATAATGGAGGGCATATTTCTAGATCAACTATTTTCAAGGATTGTTGAGCATATAGAGCAAGTGTTCAAGATGATTCATGCATGGGGGCAGTGGGATAGAGCTTCCACAAAGAGTTCATGTGTTGTCAATGTGAATTCGGAGTAAGCCAAAATTAATAAATAGATTATGCAACAACTTGCTCAGCTTCAAACAAGCGTGGATGTGGTGATCAAATAAAACTTAGAGACAGTGAATGCAGTGGATCACCATCCTTCATGTTCACCTATGAACGAGGAGCAATACTATGAGGAGGATGCATGTTTCATGAATGATCAGATAGGGGGATTTCTGGACCAACACCCAAGGGTCCAATCAAGACTATCGGCACCAAGGTCAAGGAAACAAAGGTCAGAACTATGGTAGAGATGGAGCTTTTAGATACAATCGAGGTGGGCACTATGATAGGAACAGGGTCCAAACACTAACTGGGGTCGCAGAGAAGGTTTCAGAAATGGTCCTTATGTGCCACTGCACAATCGTGACATGGGTACAAGCAATTCTAGAACTAAGGAGATCTTTGACCACTTGTTGAAGAAGGCTGAGACACAAAATGAAACTCTAAGGGGTATGAGATCAGATATTTCAAGGATAAATCACAAAATAGAGTCTCATTATGTGGTTATTAAACAACTTGAGTAACAATTTGGTCAAGTGTCAATTTAGTTGAATACAGCGTCAAAAGGGTACATTGCCTAGCAACACATTTCCTCCTCCTCTTTTCTCTCAAAGAATCAAAAAAAAAGGAGGAGGAAGTTCAAGAAATTTCTCTCCATGCTTAAGAAGCTATCTATCAACACCCCTCTCATTAAGACTTTAGAGAAAATACTGAGTTGTGCCAAGTATATGAAGGACTTGATCACCAAGAAGTGCACTGTGAGTCAGGAGCATTCTCAAGAGTTTCAACATAGCAGTGTTATCACTATGAAGTCCTTAGCTCAAAAGCGTGAAGTTCAGGTGCTTTCACCACACCTTGCACTATAGGTGATGTAGGGGTTCGCAAGTGCACTGTGTGATTTACGTGCTATTATCAATCTAATGCCACTAGTGATCTACAAGAAGCTTGGATTGGGAGCCTCTACGCCTACTAGCATATGGTTGGTAATGGCGGATCAAATAGTGAAGAAGATTTTGGGATACTCCATGATGTGTTGGTTAAAGTGGAAAAATTCATATTTCCTGCAGACTTTGTGATTCTAGATTATGAGGTTGACTTCGACATCCCAATCATCTTGGGAAGACCATTCCTAGCCACTAGGTGAGCTCTAGTGGATATAGAAACTGGTCAACTTGGGTTTGGATTGAATGATGAAGAAATTGTCTTCAACATCCGTTGGTCTATGAAGCATCCAAATGATCTCAAGAGTGAAGTCTGGGCAATTGGTGAAGTCTGAGTAACCAATTTAGCTAAGTCGTATCATGACAATAAATCAGGCATTACTTGGGAGGCAACCCAAGGTCTTTTATATGTTATAGCATAGTTATAGGTTTATTTTCGGTTTTTGGATTCATAAGTAGTTGTTTTTGTTTGTTTTCATTGCAATTTCTGATAATGGCTTGATTGCATATTGGGTAATTATGTATTTCATGTAGATTATGCAGGTATGGGACTAATTCAGCAAATTTGCCTGAGAAAAGCATTAGGACAAGTTTCTACTATTGGGTCAATGAGTCGTAGAGCAGTCTATGACTCGTATCCCATCTCATAGAAAAATTCCAGTAAGCAGGAAAATTGTACATTCCAATCCATAAGCCAAATTTACGATTTGTAAATTAAACTACGAGTTGTGAATTGGGTTCATGGAGTCAGGTAAGTTTTTTGAAATTTTGCTAAGTGTTGAGCTTCTACGAGACCATGAATTACGACCCATAGAACCATCTACGACTCATATTCAGGGTTTCATAGACCCAAACCCAATTAATTTATAGCTGACCAAGTAAAGGTATAAAATGAGGGGTCAAAATTATTTTGACCCCACATTTGACCTAATTGACTAAAAATCACCCAAGCTTCCCCTTGCCCTCATTTTCCCGACTACTTTTCGCCCCCGGTGATCAATTTTTCCGACGAGATTTCTGGAATCTAGGGTTTCTTATCATTCACTCTCTCATATCTTCTTCAACTTAATCTCCAACTTTGGTAAGTCTTAATTTAATTTTTAATCTCCAATTTACCTTGTTTTTAATTGATTGATTTGATGAGTATGATGAGTTTGGTGTTTAGACATGTAATCCTTGATTGAATTTGAATATTGTATATGAAATAGGGTTCTCCTTAGTTTTATTGATTATTTGAATCCGGAATTGGATATTGTGGCCTTATGAATGTTAATTGTTTATGCCTGTTGAATCATTCACTATGTGTGCTTGAATGTTATTGAATGATTGTTGTCTGTAGATTTGATGGTTGATGACATAGGTACATTATAGCTACATTGAATTGGGGATAGTCGGAATGATGGGATAATTGATGCTTAATCATTTTCCGATGGGCGAATAAATGTTGAAATTGCTAGGGTTAGGTCGTATAATTGAAATCGTACGAATACTTGTATTCTTGCTTCAATACTAGTAGATTTAATTATTGAAAATGTGTTTTAGGTTCCGTGTGATGGACTTAGAAACTTAGCTGATGGAGATTTCTGGTCCATGAGTTTCTTTTATGACCCATGGAGCAATCTACGAGTCGTAATTGCCCCTCGTGTAGAATTCCAGAAACTTCATGTTTCTAAGTTTCCATCGGACGAGACATTCTATGAGTCGTAGATCACTTTACACTTATAGATAGGTGTCGTGGAATCTTGTCTTAATCTAATGATTCACGAGAATTTTCTACAACCCCACTCTACGACTTGTAAGACACTTTACAAGTCATACCTTGTCTCTTAGACTTTTAGAGTGACAAAAATAATTTTGAATAACTGGTCTACGAGAGAACTTTACGACTCGTAGTGCTCATTATGATTCATAATGGGGATTTCATAGAGCCTTTCTACAACTGACTCAGATAACTCTCTACATACCATTTCTTGATTCTGGGGCTAACCATGGTACATTTATATTTATTTTCTAGGTACTAGGGCCCTGAAAGGTAGATGTGCCAAGATTGAGGCTCTAAGGAGAAGGCTCATAGATGAGTCTTCAGATGCCGACCATTTGGGTGAAGAGCAGACCCCTCAACTGAGTGGGTCACTTGAGATCATCAATATATCAAATGGACCCAAATCTTGCGATACCACATACTAGAGTCGCAGCCAAAGCTGGGCGTACTCAGGCTCCGATTGTTGGTCCTTCCCAGTCTTGGGAGGAAGGTAGTGATGAGAGTAGGAGCAGCATGCCACAAATGACTCCTTCTAGAGAGGATCCTACTTCTGAGGATGGCTTTGAAGAAGGAGCAGATGCCAAGTCCTCCATCGTACCATCTTCATCATCGGCACTGGATGGCCATGCCAATCGACGGTGCGTCAAGGACATGGATGAGATCTTCATAGAGGACATGCAGCCCAAAAAGCGGGGCTAGCCTACATGTTCTATTTATGAGGATCTTAGGGTTATAACAGATGGACTTAGTCGTGTCCTCGATCTACATAACACGATGATACATTATGGCCTTATGTGGTCGACTAAGTTACTTGGATGATATTCCCTAGTGCTAGTGAGGGATTTCTATGCATCCTACGCAGCCACCATCTAGCATTCTTCCTATGGGGAAGAAACCTCTCAACCAACGCAAGCTGACAAAGACATGAGTGATAGGTCGAGGGGTCAACATATCTAAAGAGACCATTCACCTTTCGTCTCGAGTACTATGCCCCCAAATCTACAGCGGAGTCTAACTGCAGGTTAGGGTAGGCTAGGAACCCATTGATTAAGAAGGATCTAGAGTATCGGACCACACTTTTGAGATGGGTGGCCAGTCATATTGTAGAGCAAGGTTCGGAGCCTGCTTGGGTCACCACCCACACGGAGCCTATCGTCAAGGCTTTGCTCAGCTTTCTCACCAAATTTTGGTGAGCCATTGTTCCATCACGCATTTGGCTGACCTATAAAGATAATACACCTACACCAGAGTGTGCAATTTTGGTTGCCAGCATCTTGGCTTGCCATGACATTGATTAGGCCTGCCTCATCACCGAGCAGATACATGAGGCTGCATTGAAGAGGGCCACCTCCATTTTATTCCCTTGTTTGATCTACAGACTCTGTGTAGAGTCTTGGATGGAGATTTTATATCAGCTGACCAGTTGGCAGAGGCCCAGCACGATTTGGAGCCCAGACTAATCAAGGCTGATAAGAACCTAGTGGCACTCTGGCGAGCACAGCCTCTACCTCCACAAAAGATGTTCACCCTGGTGCCACCACCTGAGGGTTCGAAGACTACTCTTACAAATAGTATTGCTGCTACTACCGAGGAGAGGACACTGAAGCCTGAGGCAGTTAATGAGAGGGGGTCCCACTATTGTCGTTACCGCACCAGATACCTCTACTTCACAGCCTCCTACAGCGGGCATGGTCTACATATACGTCGCTTCAGTTCAGGCCTTAGCAAAAAAATTATCACATACTGAGGCCCAGTTGGCTCAGCTTAGTCAGTAGAATAGGCCATGGGTTTGACAGGCTATTTCAGACTCGGAGGATTAGAACCGGGAATTCAATATTTCTACTATTTAGGATCATATTTCGATGGTGGATGCCCATATCGATGCCTTCGAGGAGAGGGTTAACAAGAGATTGGCCGAGGCCCAGCCATCAAATTTTTTAGCCTTGCAAACAAAGATCCAAACGCTTAGGGATGACTTAATAGCATCACTTGGCCGCACTAGTTACATTACCAGAGGAGATATCTCCTATGCCGATGCTTTGCTTGTTTGCTCTCGATGAGCCTACCAATTCTTTCCTTAGGAAGAGACTTTGCACGGATGAGGATCTAGAGGCTTGACATGTACGTGGAGATCAAAGGAGAAGGATCTTGAAAGTTCCTTGAGGGAGTCGATGCATTAGGCAAAGATCAGATAAGCTTGAGAGGAGGATTAGTTGAGGGGTATTGGATCTCCGGATAGAGTACTATTATTTAGGAGACTATCCCGCAGGAGGGGGATGTCCAGACTCAGCCATAGACCAGTGCTTAGGCGCCTAGGTATGTTTTTGACCCCTTTGTGTGTTTATTTTTCTTAATTTTGGGCATTGGGGACAATGCATATCTTTTTCGATAGGGTGTAGGTAGTTATGGGCCTCAGTGAAGTCTAAGTAGCTTATGGTCCATAACTACCCCCAAATTTTTACCCTGAGGTTTTCTTGCTTGTCTTCTTTTTTATCGTGAATATTTATTTTCTGTTGAAGCGGCATGTTTAGGATGTTTAGATAATATGTATAGCATATAGTACTAATACTTGCGCATATACCATGTTTTTGTGTTTTGTTTGGAAAATGGTACCCACCAAAATTTTTTATTAGTAGTTAGATGGAAACCAAGCATGTCCAGGTGTTTGGCAATATCTGTTCTAATAAGTGACGGTAATTAAGATAGGAAGCATGATCTGTGAGTCTTTTGTTGATAATGTATGCAATGCCATGAGAGTGTGAGCTTATTTTGCTAAATTCATGTATTTTGTGCTAATTCAAAACTTGCCATGTTGCTCTAAATTAGATCATAGATTGAATGGATTAGAAAATGATCTCAGGCCTTTGTTCTTAAATAGTCCGCTGTAGCATAAAAATTACCAACCAAATGATGATATATCCCTTATCCCAAATATTTGAGCCTTACATATATCGATTCTTTCTAAACACTTAATTACCCTAGCCTTATCTAGTGAAAAATCCTGAATTTGGCCCTGGTCTTTCCTTGAGCATTGTGAACCTTGACTGAGGCAAAAAGCCTAAGTTGAGGGTGGCTACAAAAATGTCCCTAGTTCGAGGAAGAGATATTATGTACTTAAATATAGGCTAAAAGCCTAAGTTGATAGTGGCTGGTGTAAGGGTAAAAGTAGAAAAATAGGGAGGACAGTTAGAAATATAGAAACATAAAAGGGAAAATCATGTACCCGGTGTAAGAAAAACAAAAGATGGCTTAGATTGAGCTAAAAAGCGAAAAGAAGCATAAAAACAAGGCAAGGAGCCGATAAATGAGAAAAAAGTACCCGGGAAAAGCTTGAATGAATGAGAAGGAAGAATAACATGAAAATAATAGTGTTGGTGGGGCAAGAGTGTAAAACAATGCAGTTTCAAAGAGGGCCATTAGTCACTATTTTCCTAAAATATCACACCAAATTCCCCTGAGCCTACATTACAAGCCTAGAAAGTCCTAGAGTGATCCTAGTCCAGTCAGTTAAAAGTCTGAGTCATGCATATAGAGACAAGCATATGGTATTAGTCATCATGCATGAATATATGATTGTGAGAGTGAGTGTTTTTGCACAGTCCCAAGGTTAAAACTTGAAATCATCATTGAGTGTCAAATATAAGACTTCTTTCTATGAGGACACTTGCATTGCATTGTTAGCATTTGACTTGTTCAGCGATTGTGGACTATCGATATCCCCTTACTTGTCATAGTTGTGCTATCACATGCATCATTCTGCATTAGTTTGCCAAATAGTTATCTGATCCTCTTTTGAAAAGCTAGTATGGGTATCTGAGTTTGAGATGTATATGATATATGTCCTTGAGTTGAGTTCTGTTGTTACTGTATTGTCTATATATATTGAGTCGTCACTTGAGGACAAGCAACAATTTTAAGTTGAGGGTGTTGATGCTCAATCAAAATACAACATATCTTATGCTCAAATCTTAGGATTTTGTCTGTTCTCAATGCGATGTTTATGGGTTTTATATGTTTTTATGTATATATTTGCAAGAAGACAGGTTAGCCATGATTTGGGGCAAAATTATAGAAGATTGTTGGTTTTTTGGTGATTTACAAGACCCTCTGCGAATCATAGAGCATTCTATGAGTTGTAGAGGCAGTGTCATGATAAATTCTAGTGAAGGATGAAATCTGAAGGTCGGGTCAATGAGATCGGCATACGAATTGTAGAGCATTCTACGAGTCGTATTGAAGGGTTTCGTGAAGATTTCCAGTGAAGAGCAAGTTGATGAAGCTGAAGCCTATGAACACGTATTATGAGTCATAGATCAATGTATAATCGTGAAGTTGTGTTGTAGAAGAGAAGTCCAGAACCCTGGGATCTGACTATGAGACCCCGACCACGACTCATAAATCACATTTTGAGTCGTAGAGACCTTTCGTGGAGTCCAATTTTTCTATTTTATTTAAGACTTAATTGTAATTACTATGGTATGATAGCTAAATCCACGAGCCGTAGAATTGAATACGACTCGTAGAGTTGGTCATAGAAACCTCCATACTTAAAGAAAAATAGAATAACTTACCTGGGCTCCACGAGCCCCATTCATGGCCTGTAAATTTACATAAGGATCAAAAAGTTCTCTTGTGGACTAGAGTGCACCAATATTTGACTCATTAGAAGTGTCCTAAGAGGTAGTGTATGGGTCGCAATTTTACATACGACCCATAGAACCAATCTTAGAATCACTTCTTGATGCGTTTTCAGCCAAGAATGGCTGACTTGGCCATGTTGCACATTCTTCACAGAACAAATTGTTATCCTATATGGAACCAGTCCAATGTCCACACATTACAATCAAAACACTAAAAATAAAACTACTTACAACTCCAAAGCCTAAAAACAAAACAAAACTACAACTATTACATCAAATACCTTGGGTTGCATCCCAAGTAGCCCTTGATTTATTGTCTCGGCATGACTTGGACAACTTGGTTACCCAAACTTCACCAAGTTCCCATACATCTATCTTCAGGTCATCTCACATCTTCATTGACTGACAGGTATTGAAAACTTCTTTGTTGTTCAATCTAAACTTGAGTTGGCCAGCTTCTATGACTACTAGTGCTTTAATAGTGGCTAGGAAGCCCAAGATGATTAGGACTTCGAAGTCGACTTCGCAATCAAGGATTACAAAGTATTTGGGGAACATGAATTTCTCTACCTTGACGAGTACGTTATAAAGTATCCCCATAGGATTCTTCACCATATGGTCAGCCATCAACACTCACATGATTGTCGAAGTAGAGGCTCCCGATCCTATCTTCTTGAAGACCACAAGAGGCATCATTTATACTGGCACCAAGATCACACAATGCCCTTGCGAACTCCATATATCTAATAGTTCAAGATACGATAAATGCGACAGGATTTTCTTGCTTCTATTCTAAGGACCTTGTAGCAATTGCACTGTATTGTTGAAGCTCTTGGGAGAGCTCCCCTTCATGAACTTCTCATACCTTGGCATCTTCTCTAATGCCTCAATGAGAGGATATTAATGGAGAGTTGTTTTAGTATTGAGAGAAAGTGCTTGAACTAACCCTCTTCCTTCTTCTTTTTGATTCTTTGAGGGAAGGGAGGAGGAGTTCTAGGAATGGGCTTCAGCTTTTGTGGCACCTCTGCAACATCACTTACCCCATCCTTGGCACAATCATCTTCGGTTTCATCATCTTTGACCTCAACTATCTCCTTTCGAACATTATCATCATCAATCAGCATAAGAGGATCAATGGTCTTGCTTATTACCATGAGTAATCACCGCCATATACTGCCCCTCATTCTTTAGATTTTGAATTGTGTTACTAGGCAATGTACCTCTCTGATGCTGGTTGAGTTACGTTGACACTTGACTAGACTGTTGCTCCAACTGTTTGATAGAAATAGAATGAGACTTGATTTTTAAATTAATGCTGGAAATATCAGACTCCATCCCCCAAGGTCTCATCCTGTGTGTCAGCCTTCTTCAACAATCAATCAAACATCTCCTTAACTCTAGAACTACTAGTTGTCACGACCCAAGAATAGGGCATAGACTTGACACCAAAAGGAACCCTAAATAAGCCTCTTACCATATTGATTATACATCCTTAGTCGCGGAAAGCTTTAATCAACAACAAGAGCAAAATAACGGAAAAAAAGGCTAAGGGAGTCTTCCATAGATAAGATCACTCAAGAGACAAGAACATTCAACGTTCAAAAGCATAGTTACACAACTTGTCCAACAACACCTCTAATCTTAGAGTTGAGCAGGGGCTAAGACACTCTCGGGCTCACCCTCATAGTCATAAACATCAAACAAAGAAAGAAGTCTTTACATAACATAGGATCAATAGATATCGTCGTCGGAAGTTGAGGACTCACCAAGCTTACTTCAAGAAATAGTACTAGCCACATGGAGGAGGATGATCAAGTGGAGCTCTGGTTCCTACATGGTAACATCATGTAGGAATAGAGTATGTGTTAGTATATTTGAATGTGCTAAGTATGTAGGATGCAATGCAACAAGAGATAGGCAACATAATAAAGATACATATACATTAGCAATAGGTGAGTATAATAACAATATGGCATGCGTGATCAATGCTTAAAGTAAAAAATGCTTATATAGAACATATTACATATGTAGGAAGAGACCACCTTTATAGGCCAAGCAAACTAGTACTTGGACTCGAAGGTATGACCACCACTTGGGAAGTGATTGATAATTTTACCCCTCACTTGGTAGATGAGCATGACCATCCCCCATCAAAGTGATTGAGGAATGTACCCCCTCCCCAATTGGTAGATGAGAATGACCACCCCCCATCAAATTGATTCAGTAAATGTATACCTCAATTTGTAGATGGGCATGACCACCCCACAACAAAGTGATTGAGTTAATGTACCCCTCAATTGGCAGATGGGCATACCACCCCTCATCATAGTGGTAGAGGCATAACACCTCCTCCACTAGGAGTGGTCAACTTACAATACTATAGATTCTTTTCATGACAGCAACTCATATATACACTCTTTTCATCATCATAAAGTCACTCAACTCATATATCATGCATTAGACCTTCAATAATTCAAGAATTCATAACCAGACATTTTATCAAACACTTGACGGGTGTGTAATGCTAGTACAAACCATGCAATTCAAGAGTCAAATAATGTGAGAAAACTCTATGTAAAAACACCTACCAAACACTTGGTAATACCCTCATGCAAGATGCACTAAAATCCTTCATCAAATCACATAATGGATCATAGATTCATAGCTCAAAACATGTTTAAACAATCAACATTTTATGAAACCCCTACAAGGTTTATAATTAACTCTCATAACAAGTGATACCCATAGATATTCTAACTTGAAAATATGCAATTTTTATAAAAAGGAAGGTTAGGTACCATGGATGAAAGGACCCAATGGTTGAAACTCATATACTTTAGATCTTGAATTTCTTTAAATTGGGTTCAGAAAGGCTTGAAGCTTAGAGTGGTGTCTTAAAAACCAAAACTTGTTCTAGAGTTTCCTTGAATTTGTATTTAGGTTTTGGTAGAAGCTCTTGAGAGAATTTGAGAGTCCATTCAAATGGAGAGGAGTGAATTCTATAGTTGGGAATGGGATTTAGGTCTTTAAGATGGGTTAAAATAGCATAAGAAGCCCCAAAAAGTCATTAGAATAAATTAAATTTATGAAAATACCATTAATGAAATGGAAAGAAAAATTGATGAAGTGTCACCTCACTTGAGGTTACACGGGTCATGTGGCACTCCATGGTTCGTGTGGAGTGCCCGTGAACCAACACTTAGACAATTTATGGAAATTGGAAACTTGGCCAACACTTGGAATTTTTTGCCTAAGTCTCACCTCACGGACTGGTTCACGGGCCGCATAAAGCCACACGGTCCATTTACTAGTCCGTCAAACCATACTTAAATATTTCTCAAAAGTTACAAGACGGTAATTTAATACTTAGAAAAAATTTACCTCCGAAAGCCTCACGGAGGGCCTCATAGCCCATGCCGTACCACATGGCTCTGTGGCCTATCGTGCCGCATGACTTGGCCACAAAGTGTTCATTTTAGTCTCTACGGAAGCCTCATGAGACGTGAGATGCCACACGGCCCGTTTGGGTGCCCATGTTGCAACTCTGCACGGTAGGACTTCACGAAAAAGGGTACAACTCCTTCATCCAAGCTCGGAATGAGATGAAACCAAGTATGTTGGAAACCTAACTCAAAGGGATTTCATTCGAAATGTGTAGGTTGTCCAATTCTTTGTTTTCTTAAATTTATTCTTGTTCAAAGTTGACCCTTGCACAAACCAACACCCAAAACTCAATTTATAGGGAAGTCTTGAACTCATTTAAGTACTAAAAATCTCCCACCACCCTAATATACTCCCCGCCTAAGCACATGAGGCTTGAAATATAGGTACATAAGAGCATGGAGTTACGGGGTGTAACAATATCTCCCCCTTGGGAACATTCGTCCCTGAAGGTTAAGGATACATACATAAGAGAAGTAATCATGAAGATTTTGGCCCAAAATGGATGCAACAAATGCATGTAAACATTATTTTCAAAAGGTTTCAACATGAACATCGAGACCACCATAAACTTGTCAACATAAACATGAATGCATGCAAATGACATAAAGGCCTAAACTTAAGACTTAAAATCATATAGGGGACTTGGGTTAGTACCTTAGACTTGAGTAGAGTGTAAGAGATAGCGATATCACTTTTGCATGTCCGCCTTAGCTTCCCATGTGTCACTTTCAACTTGTTGATTCCTCCATACGACCTTAAGGGAAGCTACATCCTTGTTCCTCAACCTTTTCACTTTCCTATCCAAAATTTCTACTGGAACCTTTTCATATGTCAAATTGTCTTCAATAACACCCACAACATCTAGAGGCACAATAGCACTTGGGTCTCTCACACACTTCCTCAACATAGATACATGGAAGACCGAATAGAACCATATTTATGTCATTGGGCAACTCAGCTCATAGTCCACCTTACCAATCCTCCTGAACACCCTATAAGGACCCACAAATCTTGGACTCAACTTACCTTTTTTGCCAAACTGAACTGCACCCTTCATAGGCGAGACCTTCAAATAGAACAAATTACCAACTTTGAATTCAAGATCCCTTCTCCTCACATCGAAATAGGACTTTTGTTGACTTTGGGCCATTTTCAATCTCTCCCTAATCAACCTCACCTTCTTCATGGCCTTCATAACCAAATCTAGACCTAACAAGGACATCTTTTCCACCTCAAACCATCCAACCGGGGACCTAGAATGCCTACTATAAAGAGTCTCAAAAGGAGCTATACCAATGCTTGAATGATAACTATTATTGTAAGCAAACTCAATCAGTGGAAGATGTTCATCCAACTACCCTTAAACTCTAAAACACAAGCTCTAAGAATATCCTTAAGAGTTTGGATAGCAATTTCAGCTTGGCCAACCATTTGAGAGTGAAAGGTCGTACTAAACTTAACCTTGGTACCAATACCTATTTGGAAGGACCTCCAAAAGTGACAAAGTGAATTGAGCAGCACGATCCGAAATGATAGACAAAGACACCTCATGCAATCTAACCAACTCATGAATGTAAAATTTGGCATAATCTTCGGCACCATAAGTAGTCTTAACCGGTAGGAAGTGAGCCGACTTTATCATTCGATCAACCCCAACCCAAATAGAATCAAAATGTTTTCTAGTCTTAGGCAATCCAACTATAAAATCCATATTGATTTCCTCCCACTTCTAAGTAGGAATCTCTATATCTTGGGCTAGGCCACCCGGCCTTTGATGTTCGGCTTTTACTTATTGGCAATTGTGATAATTGGATACAAACATAGCAATATCTTTCTTCATGCCACCCCCAATACACCTCTCTCAAATCTCTATACATCTTTGTAGAACATAGGTGAATAGAATAGGATGAATTATCAGCCTCATCTAAAACCATCTTTCTCAAGTCATCAACATCAGGCACATACAACCAACCTTGGTACCTAAGGGCACTATCCTATTTTGCCTTCACCTCCTCAATCAATGAAGATCTAAGGCCATCAACAACCACTAGACCACCATTATCCACCTCTTCCAACCTAACCCCCAATCTAGCCAACTGATGGACCTCCCTAACTACCTCCTTGCAACCATCATCAACATGAGCTTGGCTGCCTATAGACACCCTACTCAAAGCATCGGCCACAATATTAGCATTACTAGGGTGATAGTGCACACTTATATTATAATCTTTAAAGGAGCTCTAACCTCCTTCTTTGTCTCAAGTTGAGGTCTTTTTGAGTGAAAACATATTTGGGACTCTTATGATCAGTAAACACATCAACATGAACCTCATACAAGTAATGGTGCTAAAATTTTCAAAGCAAATACTATGGCGACCAATTCAAGATCATGTGTAGGGTAACTCTTTTCATGCACCTTAAGTTGCCTAGAAGCATAAGCTATCACCTTACCATTTTGCATCAAAAGACACCCCAAATCGATTCTAGAAGCATCACAATACATAGCAAACCCCTCTAACCCTTTCAGAAGAGACAAAATAGGAGCGGAAACAGGCTTATCCTTCAAAGTTTGAAAACTCTTTTCATACTTATTGATCCACAAAAATTTGGTTTTCTTTTGAATAAACTTAGTCATAGGAAAAGCAATAGAGGAGAACCCATTCATAAATCTCCAATAGTGACCCACTAAATCCAAGAAACTTCTAATGTCCAATGGAGTCAAAGGTCTAGGCAAATTTTTAATCATATCCACCTTCTTAGGATCCACCTTAGTATCATCACCTGACACCACATGACCTAGGAAGGCAACCTCTTTCAACCAAAACTCACACTTTTCATATTTGGCATACAACTTCACCTCCCTCAAGATTTACAACATTACCCTCAAGTGACCCACATGCTCCTCCTAACTATGGGAATAGATCAAGATATCATCGATGAAAACCACCACAAACAAATCAAGGTAGGGTTTAAAGACCCTATTCATAAGATCCATGAATATAGTCGGTGCATCAGTCAAAATTGAAGGACATAACCACAAACACATAGTGCCCATACCTAGTCCGAAAGGCCATCTTTGGAATGTCACACATCCTCACTTTCACTTGGTGATACCCAGACCAAAGATCAATCTTAGAGAAGTGACTAGCCCCTTGAAGTTGGTCAAACAGATCATCAATCCCTGGTAGAGGGTCCTTATTCTTGATGGTGACCCTATTGAATTACCGGTAGTCAATACACATTTTAAGAGACCCATCGTTCTTTTTCACAAACAACACTGGTGCACCCCAAGGTGATTGACTAGGTCTAATGAAACCCTTTTTAAATCCTTCTATTTCTCTTTCAACTTCTTCAACTCCGTCAGGGCCATTCGGTAAAGGGGAATAGAAATAGGTTGAGTATCAAGAAAGAGATCTATACCAAAGTCCATTTCCCTTTCGGGAGGAACACTGGGAAGCTCATTAGGGAAGACATCAAGAAACTCATTAACCACCAGAATCGACTCTATAAGAAGGACTTAGACTCCACATCCCTGACCCTCATAAGATGATATAGACACCCCTTAGAGATCAACCTTTGGTCTTTAAGGCAAGAAATGAATCTATCCTTGACCACCACATCATGACTCTCCCACTCAGGAAGGGTTTCATTAGGAAATTAGAATTTGACCTACGGGTTCTACAATCAATAGAAGCATAGTATGCATGCAACCAATGGTATGTATGTAACCAATCCATCCCAAGACTAACATCAAAATCTACCATATCCAACTCCATAAAATCACAAGGTAAGATTTTATGCAAAATACAAATGGGACAATTTCTACAGACCGTCATAGCAACAATAGATGCACCAATAAGAGTAGACACCTCATATAGCTCACACAATATTTTGGGTTTAACGTGAATCTTTTTGGCAACAAAAGGAGTAGCAAAAGAAAGAGTGGCACCCAGGTCTATCAATGCATACCGGTGATGACATGGGGCAACTCATCTACTCCTTGTCTCCCTTGAAGAGCATAGAACCAATTTTTCCTTGGGGCACCACCTTTTTGGTCATATTTTTCCTTAGGAACTGCATTTGCACCTTATAGACAAACATCCCTACCCTTGTTCCAATTACGAGGACAATCCATCACCTTATGTCCCACTTCACCACAACCAAAACAAGTATGGGTGTCCTTCAAACATGGGCCACTATAACCCTCACCACATTTTGGACACATAGCATTAAGCGCCACAGCACCACCACCTTGAACCCTTGGCTTGCCATTAGAAAACCTTCTAGTAGGAGCATTAGAAGACCATTGGCCTTGATGAAACCGGCCACCTTTGGGGCTTTAGAATCTACCTTTAAAATGGGTATTCTTGGCCTTATGACCCCTTTTATTTCTTAAATTTTCCCCCTCCAATTATTCGGCATAATTCATGAGGAAGGATAAATCAATATCACTAAGCAATAAGGCGGCATGAAACTCCTCATTGACCAAGTCGGACACACCCATAATGAATTTGTTCATCCTAGACCTTGGTTCAGCCACCAATTATGGAGCATATTTGGAGAGTTGATTGAACTAGAGGGCATACTCCCTCACACTCATAGATCCTTGCTTTAGATTCATAAATCCCATCATTTTGGCCTCCCTTAACTAAAGAGGGAAGAACCAGTTAAGAAAATCCACCTTAAACTCTTCCCAAAGGATCACATTTTTGTTTCCCTTCTCCGCTTTCTATTAGGTAAAACACATTTGAGTCACCCCCTTGAGTTGGTAAGCCGCCGACTATACCTTCTCCTCTAACCTAACATCCATAATAGACAACACTTTATACACCTCATCAATAAATTCTTGAGGGTCCTCATCCACTTTAGACCCATAGAACTCCGGCGAGTTCATTCTAGTAAAGTCTCTCACACTTGAAGTCGGTGTAGAAGCATGACGGGCCCCTTGGTTAATTTTATTAGTCATGGCATAGGCTAGCATGGTGATAGCATCCCGAAATTCCTTATAAGCCACTCCCCAATTTTAAGGAGCGGGAGGAACCGGTTGTTCTTTGGGTGCGCAGGCTCTCCTTCCTATTGTGTTAGGCATGATCTAAAATGGTAAAGAATATTCGTTAGAGAGAAAACCTTACCTAACTTCTATAGAACGACATAGATCATGAATAAGGGAAATATTTCCTAAAATACCTCATAGCCTCTTACTCATAGTTGTGGTACACTTCACAACATTGAATAAGACTTTAATAAATGTGGTGTGTTGGATGCCAAGGATTATTAACAACCTAGTGCTCTGATACCAAGTTTGTCACGATCCAAGCCTATAGCCTAGACGTGACATGGTGAATGGGAAACCCGCAAGAACCCCAAACAAGCCTCTTAGTATATCAATTACACATTCTTGGTCACGGAAGCCATTAATCAACAACAAGAGCATAATAAGGGAAAAAGCAGCTAAAGGAGTCTTCCATACATAAGATCATTCAAGAGACAAGAGAAGTCAACACCCAAAGCATAGTTACATAATTTGTCCAACAACACCTCTAATCTTAAGAGTTGAGTAGGGGACAAGACACTCTCCAGGATCACCCTCATAGTAATAAACATCAAACAAAAAAAGAAGTCATTACATAACATATGATCAATAGATATTGTCCTCGAAAGTTCAGGACTCACCAAGCTTGCTTCAAGAGATACTACTAGCCACGTGGAGGAGGATGATCAAGTGAAGCTCTGGTTCCTACATGGTAACATCATGTAGGCATAGAGTATGCATTAGTATATCTGAATGTACTAAGTATGTAGGACGGAATTCAATAAGAGATAGGCAACATAATAAAGATGCATATATGTGAGTAATGGATAAGTATAATAACAATATGGCATGCATGATCAATGCTTGAAGCAAAACATGCTTATATAGAACATACGACATATGTAGGAAGATACCACCTTTATAGACCAAGCAAACTAGTACTTGGTATCCAAGGTATGACATCCCCTTGGGAAGTGATTGAGAAATTTACCCCTCAATTGGTGGATGAGCATGACCCACCCTTATCAAACTGATTGCGGAATATACCCTCCAATTGGTATATGAGCATGATTACTCCCCATCAAAGTGATTGGTTGAATATACCCCTCAATTGGTAGATGAGCATGACCCAGCCCCTTCCCATTAAAGTGATTGAGTGAATGTACCCCTCACTTGGTAGATGGGCATACCAGTCTCCATCATAGTGGTAGAGGCATAACACCTCCTCAACTAGGTGTGGTAATCTTACAATACTATAGATACTTTCCATGAAAAAACTCATACATAAATTCCTTTCATCATCATAAAGTCACTCAACTCCTATACCATGGACTAGACCTTCAATAACTCAAGAATTCATAACTGGTCATTTTATCAAATACTTGGCGGCTGTGTAATGCTAGT
The DNA here is from genome assembly GCA_011800125.2 of Solanum clarkiae. Taxonomy (NCBI): domain Eukaryota; kingdom Viridiplantae; phylum Streptophyta; class Magnoliopsida; order Solanales; family Solanaceae; genus Solanum; species Solanum clarkiae. The sequence continues at coordinate 6,214 of JAABOM020063161.1, read as the reverse complement.
ACAAAACCATGCAATTAAAGTGTGAAATCATTTGAGAAAAATCCATGTGAAACCTCCCACCAACATTTGGTAACACCCTCATGCAAGATATATCAAAACCCTTCATCAAATCACATAATAGATCATAAATTCATAGCTCAAAACATGCTTAAACAATCAACATTTTATGAAACCCCAACATGGTTTATAATCAACTTTCATAGTAGGAGATACTCATAGATATTCTAACTTGAAAACATGCAATTTGTACAGAAAGGAAGGCTAGGCACCATGGGTGAAAGGTCCCAATAGTTGAAACCCACATACCTTAGATCGTGAATTTCTTGAAATTGTGTTGAGAATAGCTTGAAGCTTGGAGTGGAGTCTTAAAATCCAAAACTTTTTCTAGAGTTTTCTTGAATTTGTATTGGGGTTTGGGTAGAGACTCTTGAGAGAATTAGAGAGTGTATTCAAATGGAGAGGAGTGAATTTGATATTTAGGAATGGGGTTAAGTTTTTTAGGAAGGGTTAAGACAGCATAGGAAGCCCCATTAACTCATTAGAATAAATTAAATTTATGAAAATGTCATTAATAAAACAGAAAGAATAATTGATAATGTGTCACCTCACTTGAGGTTACACGGGTCGTGTGGCACTCTACGGTTCATGTAGAGTGCCCGTGAACCAACACTTAGACAATTTTTGGAAATGGGAAACTTGGCCAACACTTGGAATTATTTTCCTAAGTATCACCTCATGGACTGGTTCATGGGTCGTGTGAAGCCACACGATCCATTTACTGGTCCGTCAAACAATACCGAGAAAATTTCACAAAAGTTATGAGACGGTAATTTTATACAAAGAAAACGTTTCGATCCGAAAGCCTCACGAAGGGCCTCACGGCTTGTGTGGCCTTTCATGACACATGCCTTGGCCACAAAGTGTCCATTTTAGGATCTAAGTCAGCATCGCAAGGTGTGAGATGCGACCCGTCCCATTGGGGTGCCCATGTGGCCACTATGCACGGTAAGGCTTCACAAAAATAGGGATAACTCTTTCATTCGAGCTTGGAATGAGGTGAAACCAAGTGTGCTGGAAAGCTAACTCAAAGGGCTTTCATTTGACATGTCATGGGTCATCCAGTTCTTTGTGAGTAAAAGTTATGCTTGTTCAAATTTGACCCTCGCAAAAACTAATACCCAAAACACAATTTATAGGGAAGCCTTGAACTCATTTAAGTGCTAGAAGTCTCTTATGACCCTAATACACTCCCCACCTAAGTACATGAAGCTTGAAACATGGGTACATAAGGGCATGGAGTTACAAGGTCTAACATCAGTACTTGTATCACGATTATATGGTAGCACATAAGGACCATTCTTGTAACTATCTTTGTGACGCCAATCAACATCTCTATACTAGCCCCTGATTCTTTCATAGTAACCTCCACGATTATTGTCTCTGAAGGCGCCATCTTTGTTATAGTTCCCACCTTGGTTTCCTTGACCTTGGCGCAAGTAGTCCTGATTAGACCCTTGGGCGTTGGTCGGGAAGCCCCTTGTCTGATCAGTAATGAAGTAAGTGTCCTCATCATAATAAGGCTCCTTATACATGGGTACTTGTGAAGGCTGATAAGCAACTACATTAACTAGTTTCTGGTTCCACTTCATCAATAACTCTATATTAGTACTAATCTGGGCAAGCTTTTGGATCATCTCCTCATTTCTTTTAGCTTGCTCCTAACTAATACTAACTACACATGAGCTCTTGGTAGAGGACCTATCTCTCATCCCCCATGCACAATTTTTCTTGACCACCTTTTCTAGCTTCTTAGCAACCCTTGCAAATGGTTGATCTAAAAATGTGCCACCCATGATGATATCAACACATGTTTGGCTATTCTAGTCTAAGGTGCCGTAGAAGATCTCCACCAATACATCATCAATTATCTTATGGTCAGAGGCACTTCTCAAACACTTTGTGAACGTCCCCTATATAGTACTGATCGAGTCACTAGAAAGTTTCTCAAAGTTGTTGATTTGATCCTTCAACGTAAGCTTCTTCTATCTCAAGAAGAACCTCTCCAAAAAGGCCTTCAATAACCTAACCCAACTGATGATCGAACTCTACGAGAGCTCAGATATCCATAGCTTTGCATTGCCTATCAATGATAATGGGAAGACACAAATCCTAATAGCATCTATAGATAGATTTCAAGTTCTTATTACACTCTTAGAAACAAACATAACATTGTGTGGATGGCTATGCAGATCCTCTGATGGTAGGCCCATGAACAACCCACGATTTTATAACATTTAAAGCGACCCACACAAAACTATGAACTTTATGTCGTTCGATAGTAGTGGTAACACAATATCTCCAGTAACATCCATAGCCATGGCATTCAGCCCATATTTACTCGATTGATAAGCTTCGACATTGAGGTCCTGCGGCTATGGATCAATATCCTCAAGAAGAGGTAGGTTATTGTCATTCTCATTTTGATTTTGTTTCTAATTTAGAGTTGCATTAATAGTGTTGTTTGTGTTATCTTGGGCAATCCTTCTCAATCTTCTCTGGATCTCTAGGTCAAATAGAGTCGAGAGAATGCCTTGACTTCATGTGTTATTCATACACTACACCTACACGCTAAAACAAAACAAAAACAACAAAAATGTAAAATGAGTGAAATAAGGATTAATTGTCGAACTACTCAAATGAAACAAGTCTAGCCGTATTCTCGGCAATAATGCCAAAATCTTGAAGCCGCCCAAACTACACCTCTTTTTTTAAGGCCAAAGCGATAGTTGTCAAAATATATAACCTAATCGAGGTTAGGGCCGATCCCATAGGGAATATGATAGACTTAGAAGAATTTCAAGAAATTCAGATGGATTAACCTACTTATCTCGGAAACACCCCTCATGTGCTCTGAAAAGCCCTATAATCATAATTTCCAAATATCTCAAGAACCGCACAGGCTTTCAAGAATTTGACTTCATATTCCTGATCATGGGGCAAAATTGAGAGAGAAATGGGTCTAACCTGGATTTTAGAAGACCCGTAGCAAAAAATAATTTTTGCTAATTTTTTGCTTTCCAATGTGCATCCGCGACCAGGAAGCGATGCAGACTGGGCGTGGTAAACACAAAACTATCTCCGCGATGGGTCCGCATCGCGGAATGGACACGGACCAGTGTAAGTTTGTTCTTAGTTTCTTGTTTGATCCAGGGCATTTGGGTAACGACCCAATGCCCATTTAAACATGAAAACCCTATACATAGCCATTTTCACCTTGAAACTCTCTAAACCCTCCCCATACACTATTAAACGCTCCATCCAATTTAAACAATTTCAAGATCTCACATTGGATTTCAAGGACCCAAGTCAAGTCTCAAGTCTTGTGCAAGTCAATTTCAAAGTTTAAGGTATGTTGGTCTTCATCCATGGGTCCTTTCACCCATGGAGCCCAACCTTCTCATTTTATAAAAATTGGTATGATTTCAAGTTGTATTACTTATGGGTATCTCTTATTATGAATTATGAACAAAAATTATGTTGGATTTTATCGAGTATTGATTGATTATGCATTAACATCTAAGGATGCTTCCCTTAGAATGTGCATTAATTACTGACAACTCAATAGAGTCATTATAAAGAACAAGTATCTTCTACCAAGGATTGATGACATTTTTGACCAACTATAAGGGGCTAGTCACTTTTTTAATATTGATCGTTAGGCTAGATACCACTAATTGAAGGTGAGGAGTATGATATTCCCAAGATGACTTTTCAGACTAGGTATGGGAATTTTGAATTTTTGGTGACATCTTTTGGCTTGACTAATGCACTGCAATATTTATGGATCACATGAATAGGGTCTTTAAACCCTATTTTGATATGTTTTTTGTGGTCTTTGTTGATAATATGTTGATTTATTCCCGGAGTGAAGAAGAGCATGTGATCATTAGAGGATGGTGTTGCAAATTTTGAGAGAGGGGAGGTTGTTTGCTAAATATGAAAAGTATGAATTTTGGTTGAAAGAGGTTACATTCCTAGGAAATGTGGTGTTAGGTGATGGAATAAAAGTGGACCCTAAGAAGATGAAGGTGATAAGGAATTGACCTAGGCCCTTGACTCCAATGGATATTACGAGTTTTATAGGTTTGGCAGGTTACTATCAGAGGCTTGTGAATGTTTTCTCTTCTATTGCTTCCCCTATGACAAAGTTGACCCAAAAAAAGAAAAAAATTATTTGTATCAATGAATGTGAAAAGAGTTTTCAAACTTTGAAAGACAAGCTTATCTCCACTCCAATTTTGGCTTTACCAGAAGGATTAGAAGGGTTTGTGGTTCATTTTGATGCCTCAAGAATTGTTTGGGGTGTGTTTTGGTGTAAAATGGCAAGGTTATAGCATATGCCTCTAGACAACATCAGGTGCACGAGCGAAATTATCCCACCCATGGTCTTGAATTGGCGTCCATGGTGTTTGCTTTAAAAATTTGGCGTTATTATTTGTATGGGTTCATGTAGATGTGTTTACCGACCATAAGAGTCTCCTATATGTGTTCACACAAAAAATCTTAAAACTTGAGACAAAGAAAGTGGTTAGAACTCCCTAAGGATTATGACATGAGTGCACTATCATCCCGGCAAAGCTAATGTTGGTTGATGCTCTAGGTAGAGTGTCCATGGGTAGTCTAGCTCATATTGAAGTTGGTAACAAGGAGGTAGCTAAAGAAGTTCACTAGTTAGCTAGGTTGGGGGTTTGGTCGAAGAAAGTTAAAAATGGTGGTGTAGTAGTTGTTGATGGTTCCAAATCTTCTTTGATTGAGGAAGTCAAGTCAAAACAAGACCTTGATCCCATCTTGCTAGAGTTGAAGGATTTTGGTGAGGGACGGTAAAGTGGAGGTTTTCTCCCAAAGGAGAGATGGTGCCCTTAGGTACCAAGGTAGGTTGTGTGTGCCTAATGTTAATGACTTGAGGGAGTTGATTTTGAAGAGGCCCATAATTCATCCTATTCTATTCACTCGCTTAGTAGGTTTGATGTTGGGTAGATGGCTTTGTTAGGCCCGAATTTAGTTATGGAAGCTTTGGAGAAGGTGAGGTGATAAGGGGGAGGTTGAAGACGGCTCAAAATAGACAAAAGACTTCCTCTCATGTGAGAAGAAGAGATCTTGAGTTTAATGTTGGTGATTGGGTATATTTAAAGGCCTCAACCATGAAGGGTATGGTCCGATTTATCAAAAATGGGAAATTGAGCCCAAGGTTCGTAGGGCCTTATAGAATTTTAAGAAGAATTGGTAAGGTTGCCTATGAATTGGAGTTGCCTGAGGATATGAATATGGTTCATTCGGTCTTCCATATGTCTATGTTGAGGAAATGTGTTGGTGACCCAAGTGCTATAGTACCCTTAGAAGTTGTAGGAGTTGTGGAAGATAACTTGACCTATGAGGAGGTCCCGGTGGAGATATTGGATTTAGAATAAAGATGTAACATCCATCAAGGTCCTTGGGAGGAATCAATAAATTGAAAGTGTCATATGGGAAGCCGAAGTGGAGATAGTAAAGCGATATTCATACCTCCTCCACTCTATCAAGTCAAAGGTAATACATTAAGTCCCATTTGTGATTTCAAGTCCTAAGTTTCAGTCCTCATGTTATTTTTGCATGCATTCATGTTCGTGGTAATAAGTTTATAGTGAGTTTTGACTTTTATGGTGAGACTTTTATAAAATGATGATTAAATGCATTTGTTGCGTTCATGTCGGGCTGAAAGCTTCATAATTATTTCTCTTATGTATGTTTCTTTGACATTCGGGATCGAATGTTCCCACGGGAGAGATATCGAAACACCCCTTATGTGCTTCGAAAAGCCCATAATCATAATTTTCATACATCTCAAAAACTGTAAATGATTTCGAAAATCTGATTTTATATTCTTGATCGGAGGGAAAAATTGCGCTAGAAATGAGTATAACCCGAATTTTAGAATACCCATAGTGAAAAATAATTTTTGGTAATTTTTCAATTTCCAGTGTGCATCCGCGACCAGGCCGCAACGAGTACTGGATGTGGATCAGCACAAAACTGTCTCCAGGATGGATTCGCGTTGCGGACTGGACGCAGATCAATGTAAGCTTTTTCTTAGTTTCTAATTTCATCCAGGGGCATTTGGGTAATGACCCAATGCCCATTTAAACGTGAAAACCTCTATACTTAGCCATTTTTCACC